>JAMQGT020008440.1:0-22579 GCA_024447675.2 Pterophyllum scalare
GAGTGTTATGTCACTTCGTTCAGTTACGTATTGCTGCCAGGCAGAGTGTGTTGAGCATGATGAGCACAAACATGATGTACTCAAACCCAGTGGAGTTCACCACATACCAGAACTTGTACTGGTAAGGGTTCTTAGGGATGTATCTCCTCAGTGGATGGGCTTTAAGTGCGTATTCCACGCACTGACGCTACAAATACACAAAAAATATTTTACTTGAGGCACAATTAAGAGCACTCTTTTAAATCCACTCTAGGTGATTTTTATGAGACACTATTTTAAAAATGTAAAGGTGGTAATCAGTATTACAATGTCAAGTAAAACAGTCCTTATAATTAGGAAATCTTGCTAATGTCTTTTTCTTGACACAAATCAAGGTAAAACCCAGATTTTCTGTGTAATACATTAAAAAGCTAGCTAAAAGTCTAAAAATGTATCATTATATCTTACTCATGATGTTTTGTGCTTCTAATAACTCTGACCTGGTTCTTGTCGAGTTCACAGTTTTTATACTCCTTCTCTCCCTGTTCCTGAAACGTAACAATCACAAAACCTACGAAGATGTTCATCATGAAAAAAGCGATGATAATGATGTAGATGATGAAGAAGATGGAAATCTCCACACGGTAGTTGTAAATGGGACCAAGGTTCTCCCTGTTGGAGTCAATGGCCTTGTATAATAACCTAAGGGGACATGAGAACAAGTGCAGCATGTGATTCAGATTCACATTTTCTCTATACATCATCTATGAAGTTATCATTTGAAGGATGATATCTTTTAATCTTACGCAGGCCAGCCTTCAAAAGTGGACACAGTGAACAGAGCCATCATGGCCATGAGGACGTTGTCAAAGTTGAAGTCACTGTTGTGCCACAACCGCTTGTGGACAGTCGGCTGGTTCACATCTCCATCCTTGTACAGGATGTAGGTGCCCCTGTGAGAAAACATGGAGGTTTAAGTCCGACCTGTGATATTAAACCAAGTAATTTCCAGTACAAAAGGGGTGAAACTAACTTGCACTCTTCTGGGCTGGACTTTGCTTCATCTGTGCAGCGATAGAATTTTCCCTTTAAAAATGAAAAAGGAAACATCTTTGCTATTATTATACATTTTGACTCTTTTTTGGCTTCATATGTATTACTGATGTTTTTTCAAACTCAGAGACGCTGACCTTAAACAGCTGCACGCCTATACAGGCGAACATGAACTGAAGCAGGGTAGTGACGATCATGATGTTACCAATAGTTCTGATGGCCACAAACACGCACTGCACAACATGCTGTAACACACACACAAAAACGTTTAAAGGCATAGTCTCAGTGAATGGTTGTTATTGTGGACCCTCAACAGAAGGTTCTGTATCCTACCCACCTTCAGGCCTTTGGCCCTATTGATGGCCCTCAGGGGTCGAAGAACTCGAAGGACCCTGAGAATCTTCACCACAGAGATGGCAGAAGACCTGAAGAGTGTAAACAAATAGTTGTAATATGTTCATAAAAAGGAGAAAAAAACAAATCTGAACTTTTTTTAGGGATTCGAGGATGATTTCTCGTCCCTTACTCTGGAGGCCAAAGACACTGCTGTATGCATGTTAGTCAAAGTGAATGATCTGATTTATAAAAACAAGAGATGTAAAAAACATTTTTAAAAAATGACATAAAACATTAATTCTGATGACTGAAGCTCTGAAGTTATCAGTCTCCCTTTTCACCTCTAGATTGTTGCTCAAAAGTGATCTTAGTTTATTTCCTCAATTTGATTTGTTTGGATTTGTTTGAATTCACTGCACTTTGCACTACAAGATTGAGGCTTTTCTGTACTCACTGAATGCCAAAAGAAACAAGGGAGACTCCCACCACCAACAGGTCCAGAAGGTTGAAGTAATTCCTGCAGAATGCTCCTTTATGAAGAAAAGCTCCATATGTTGTCATCTGAGGAGAGGACAGAGGAAGTTAAAGGAACAAATGGCAAAGAAAGGGAAAAAAACATGTATCATCCAAAAACAAATAAGTGTGACACTCTTCACACTTCAGCAGAAACAGACAAACACACTGAGCTAACATTTTAAATAGGAAAAAGTCATTCTCAGCACTCATTCCCATTATCTTGCAGTCAAACACACACGTCCCGCACACGTCTCCACACTCTTGTAGTTCACTCTGATTTGGGGTGGCGAGTTCAGAGCAGTGAAACAGGAGGCTAAATCTACCATCGCCACCCCCACGGCCCATAACTACATGAATGTAGTAGTAAGTCATTCATTTCGCAATCTGCTATGGGAGGCAATAAAACATGCATTTTGTTGCCATGATGTCAGGGATATTTACTACCTGCAAGAGCTCTAGATATAGCGATTGGAAAATAGAAATGGCCTTACTGTCACATTCATGTGGACCGTCAGCTTAAAGCACATTCCATTATGTTCTTTAATAGTTCAGCAGAAGGGGAAGCAGCTCCCAATTAAAACTCCAGAGTTCAGCAGGCAAAGAAGAAAAATCAGCCAAAATAACTCTTCTTTAAATAATAAAAGTAAAGGATTTATTTTAAGAGTGCATGTAAATGTGGAGACTTGCAAGCGAGGACTAGATGAGTTTGCTAACTAAGAGCAGTGGAGAATTTAGAGTCAAACAGCATTGGGTTCGGCAAGTGTTTGCCCACCCCGGAAAAACAAGCTGCAGAGACAACTCCACATTTCTATGCACTCGGTCGGGGAAAGCAGACTGAACCATGCTCAGCAGGAACATGGTTGGTTTTGCCCCCTCTTTTATGGGTAATCTGAGGAGCAGTCAGTACGAGAGGCATGGAATTAGCTTTGACTGGAGTTGATTTTCGACTTTCAAACCACCACTCTGCAGATGACCTCAAACCCAAACTCAACTTCAGCCAATGCACTGACATGTCTGAACAGCCCATTAAATTTTGTTGCATCGCACAGGGGGTTGCATTACTCATTACATATCTGCATCATCAAAATCATTTCAGCAATGACTGCCCGAATGAAGTGACACCCATGTGAGTATAATGTAATGTTGATGATGTTTCCTTCCCCTAACAGTTCTTTCATCAGTGTAATTTGAACAAATCTTGTGTTTGTGTTAGTGTGTGCAAAATAGTGACTGACAATTCCAATATTTGCTTCTTTTTTTTTCTTTTTAAAAGAGGTGCCATGAAGAAAAAAGTAAATAAGAGAAAGGAAACAAACAAGCCAGGTTGTATTGAGTGGCAGGTGACACACAAGGAGAGAATGCAGCAAGGCTCTCGTTGTCATTTAAGGGGTTACCTTCAATATGATCTCAAATGTAAACATACTAGTGAAGACATAATCTGCATAGCCTAGGACCTGGAAGGCAACGAGACGTTTGGAATGTTATTGGGGTGTGGTTAGTTACAGCACGGACAGGGGACACAGGGAATTTACCTTCAAAACGATCTCAACAGTAAAGATAGCCGTGAAAGCATAGTCAAAGTAACCAAGTATCTGCAAGAAGCAACGTAGATGTTTAACAAAGACAGTTCATTGTGCAGTGTCATACATCACATATTAACAAGATGAAAGGAAAAAGAATTAAAGCATTTTCTGGAAAGGATTTGTTAGAGTGCAGATCACACAGCAAAGTTACTTACTGACCGTACAGCTGTTTTTGCCTGTTTTAGCTCATAAAATATGTGTTCATACCTTGCAGCAGATGGGGAGTTTCAATTTGCTTTTAAATGGAAGTGGAAATCACTGCACAGAAAACTGGAACTAGTCTGATAAGGTAGGTCGTTCACCACCGTAAACTATTCAGTTTCTCTTTTTCTTGTAAAGCATATACATACCCAAATAATTCATTAGAAATTCTACTTTATAGTGGACACACAACTAAAATGCACCGCAATCACATTAAAAAGAAAAGACAAACAATACCATAAAAGAACAGTGTGAATTTAGTTGTGTCTCAGATTTAAAAAGTTGCTGTTGATCTCTAAACGGTCCAGAAGGAACACGACGATCAAATGTCCCTTTTAAATATGGACACTATATTTTCAAGTACTCATTCTGGTGTCCTGACAGGACAGTTACACTGAGTGTATGTTGTGGAAAATAAACTGCAAGCAATGCTTTCTTGCCAAGGTCGAGGAGAGGATAAACCGCATGGCTCAAGATAAAGAAATTCTGTAGTATAGAAATAACAGACATGAATTTAAGACATCCTGAAAAAATTTAATTTTCAGTCCAGTAACCAAATGTTATTTCTGACTATCTTTTATTTTTCTTTTCCAATTTGGACTAAAAACACCTCCTTACGAGCAAGTGTTGTGAAGCTGGTTTTGTTCTGCACATCAAATAAGTTTTACTGCTATTTAAACATCGTGAATACTGCCTTAAAAGAACGAAACCTATGTACAAACTCATGTTGAGCATGCTTCTCAAAATGATCCACATCAAGAATAAAGAGCTGTTTAAAGTATGCAGTTAGAATAAATGGGCTAAAACATGCAAAACCAAGAGTATGGCCATTTAAAGGCATCCCAAATAGTTACACAAAGATTAGTATGAGGAAAGCGATTTATTAATTACGTTACTTCATCTATATATCTTTACTAAACTGTTTGTTTGAAGTTATGAAGTTCTGTGACGCGTTTGTAAACTTACAATATTGCGAGCTGAGAAGTTTCGGATTGGATCCTCAGCAGCGAGTGAGACAGAGCTGAGCATGATGAACACCAGGATGAGGTTGGTGAAAATGTGATGATTAATTAGTTTGTGGCAAAACACACGGACCCTGGAAAAAAAAGGAAAACACAACACACACATCAGTGCCATATGAGTAAAGGCCGGTTTGTGTATGTACACGTGGAATGTCATCTTACGGGTTTGTGTTGCTGAAAATGAAGAAGGCACTTCCCTCTGGGATCGGAGTGATCTTCTCCTTCTTTACCAGCTCGGAGATGACCGGCCGAGGCCCTGATGGAACTTCTGGGTCCTCCTCCTCTGCTGCAGTGTCGTCAATTTCCTCATCCTCATCCTTAAATGAAAGCAGAACATGTGCCATGAGTAACTTCTCAAACTATAAAGATGTGTTGTGAGTCAATGAAGAAAATAATGAATACCTTGTCGTCTTTATCATCATCCTTTTTGTCCCTGTAATGAACACAGATATTTTTATGAATTGCAGGCTGGAGTTTGAGCATTAATCCAAGCCAATATTTAAAGTTATTCATTGTCACAGAGAGACATATTGGAAGATCTGTGAGTCACCCTTTTTTGTCTCCTTCATCTGTGTTGAGAGACTCTGCATCTGCCAAGTTGTCCACGGCGATAGCCAAGAAGACATTCAAGAGGATATCTGAGCAAAGCGTTAAGTCAAGAACAACTCTCTCACTAAAAATGAAATTAAATTCTAGTGGCTAATCAATAACACGTGTTTGCAATGGATAAAAAGAATTATTGTTTTTGGAACAGCTAGACTTCTGTCAGTGTGAGTGAGGATACAGTTTCCACAGATGAATAGGATGATGAAGTAAAAACACACGATCATCCCAGAGGAGGAAGGGCCACCATATGCCATGATCCCATCGTACATTACAGCATTCCAGTCTTCTCCAGTCAGAATCTAAATTTATTGCAGTATTTATTACGTGAGAGACACAACAACTGCAAAACATTAAGCATAATAATGGCCAGCTTCTTCTTATGGTACAGACTGGCAATAATGAACAAGTTGGCAGTGATGGGGGAAAAGATGTGAATGCTAAAATAAATTTATTGGCATTTATATGTACCTGATTTTGATGCTGGGGTCCTACACCAAACTGCTTTATCAACTGATTCACAAAGAAAAACTTCCAAAATAACACTTTAGAACTGGAAATGTCCATGCACACAGTTTAGAACAAAGACTGGATTTATCTACTTGTTACTCTTTTACCTGTTTACCTGTTTTTAAAGACTGATACTAGTATTGATATTTGAGAGTTTCAAGGTAGCCTGATGGCAGTATCTTGGCTAACAGTATACATACACTTACAGCCACTTTGTTAGGTATACCTTGCTGGTGCAGGTTGGACCTCCTTTTGCTTTCAGAACTGCTTTAATTCTTCATGGTACTGATTTAACAAGGTGCTTGAAACATTCCTCTGAGATTTTACTCCACATTGACATGACAGATTCACACAGATTTGTCCACCATTATCCAACTGTGGTCCTAAGGAAACTCATATGGTCGGCATCAATACTCTGGTAGGCTGTGGCATTTAAGCAATGCTCAGTTGGTACTAAGGGACCCAAAGTGTGTGAAGAAGAAATCCCCACACTATTACATCACCACCAGCCTGAACCATTGAAACAAGACAAGATATGATCCAGGCTTTCATGTTATTTACCCCAAATTCTGACCCTTTCATCTTAATGTCAGAGCAGAAATCAAGACTCATCAGACCAAGTAATGTTTTTCCCTTCCTCTTTTGTCCAATTTTGGAGACCCTGTGAGAGCTGTAGCTTTAGTTTCCTGTTCTTAGCGGCTGTAGCTCATCTGCTTTGAGCGATTCATTGTGTTGTGTGTTGAAAGGTACTTTTCTGTATCCAGAAGAGCACCTTGGTTGTAAGTTGTCTGTTGCCTTCCTATCAGCTTGAAGCAGTCTAGTCTTTCTATTCTGACCTCTGATATCAACAAGATATTTTCACCCAGAGAACTGCCACTCTCTTTTTCAGACCATTCTCTGTAAACACTAAGGACAAATGTGTGGGAAAATCCCAGCAGATCAGCAGTTTCTGAAACACGCAGACCATCCCGTCTGGCACCAACAACCACGCCACGTTCAAAGTCACGTAAATCACCTTTCTCTCTGATTTCGAAGATTGGTTTGAACTTCAGCAGGTTGTCTTGATAATGCCGAAATGTCTTAAGTTGTTGCCATATGATTGGCTGATTAGAGATTTGTGTTGGCCAGCAGTTGAACAGGTGTACCTAATAAAGTGGCTGGTGAGTGTACATTAATGGTTCAGCCTGTGCTTTTTACCTGACATCTAATCTCCAGTCAGGCCCCTGCTGCATGTACAGCCTGGCTGTAAACTCCTTTTTACCAGGTTTTTCCAGCTTGCTTTTTCCACTTTGTATTTTTCACTAACCTGTGCTTCCTCATGTTTGGTGTCTGATTGGCTTGTTCAGCTCATTCATCACAGGTACAACTTTCCTGTCTACATTGTCTCACTTTAGTCTGCTGTGCCCAATCTGCCACAACCTTTCAGCCTTTTTTTTAGTTTTCTAAACTATTATGTGCCTGATCATTGTTCTGCCTTCTGACACACTTCACAGTCCCTAGAGTTGTTTTTATGAATCTGTTCTGCAGCTTCTTGTTACTTAGGAGCTGACATGTCCGCTATGGGCTAATACTGGCTCATATATTGAGCTGGTTCTTATCTGTCTCATCTGGTTATCAGCCTAGTTCTGTTTTTTCTCCTTTACCTTCAACAATTTGACACAATTTCTTCTACAACTGTATAAAAAACAACCTTGTCCAATTTTATGTGCATGTTCAGCATATTTTCCTCTCAGTATACCAACACTGAAATACTGAATGATTGACGCTCAGATGGGTTGAGCAGTGATGTGCTGTTACTGTATGTCAATAATACCTGAAACACTGTGAGGAGGGCTTGGGGAAAGTTGTCAAAGGTACTCCTCTTTGTCTGGGTTTCATCAAAGTTAAATTTTCCACCAAACACCTGCATGCCCAGCAGGGAGAAGATGATGATGAAGAGGAAGAGCAGCAGAAGCAGGGAAGCGATGGACTTCATGGAGTTGAGCAGCGATGCCACCAGGTTACTCAGAGACTGCCAGTGTCTAAACAGAAGAGAGAGGTGGACAGGCAGGATTTTAATCGAACACCACAGACTGTGAACACACGAGCACAAACGCACAGCATGCTGACAGTCTTACCGTGTGACCTTGAAAATCCTCAGCAGGCGGACGCAGCGGAACACAGAGATACCGAGGGGAGACATGATTTCCAGCTCAACCAGAATGGTTTCAGTGATTCCTCCACACACAACAAAGCAGTCAAAGCGGTTGAACAGTGAAACAAAATAAGCCTGTAGCCCGAGACTGTACATCTTTACCAACATTTCACATGTGAACAGGGCTAGTAGCACCTTGTTGGCCACATCTGAAAAGAAAAAAAAACATTAATTAAAAGAAGCAAGCCTGCTGACATATAAACTAAAATTCATTAACTTTATTTCAGAATTGGACTTTTTCCATTTAGTGTAATTCATACCTTGCACCTGTGTCAGCCACAAAGGCTGGTTATAATGTTCTGATGATATGGTTAGGGTGTTGAGGAACACAAGGATGATGACCAGCCAATAGAAAGGCACTGACTTGACAGCCAACCGACACTTCCTGCGGCAGAATCTGTTCCAGCGGCGCCAGCGCCGACTGGAATAATAAAGAACACTTTCAGTAAAAAGAAGCTGTGTGGCTCAGTCTGCAAGTAAATTACTTTTAAAGAACACACAATGCAGTCACATAGATTATAACATCAAAACAATGGAACAAACTCAACACTGCTGTGTTTTTTAAGGAAATCTTGAAAGTGTGTGTCTCTAAAGTGTGCGTAATAAGAAGAACGCAGTGAAGTATGGGCGAATGCCCACAGGGGACTGCATCAATGCATTTTTGCAAGTCATACAGTACAGTAAATGAGGTGAAAAGTACTGTGTAAGCCTATTCTCTAAAAATACCTTATAGCACATGCTGACTATATAAAAGTTGTTGATTTATCATTCCCTGTAACGTCTCATTAAAAATACAGTAAAATAAAAGCCAAGAAAAAGAAAAATCTGTATAATCGAATGCAGGTAAAAACCATATATTAACACCTACATGCATTACGTAGACCACAAATATACTGACCTGAACTTCGACTTTGAAATTTTTTGACTGAAAAGAAGAAGAAGTCAAAGTTGATGCATGTAGCTTGTAGCAGAAATGTGTTATTAACATGTAATTAACTAACATCAACCCAAAATGACTGCAGCTGCAGAGGTATACAGTTTACCAGTTTTCTTTAACTGCATATGACAAGATAAAGTGGGCACTGACACTGCAAAATGACTATGCTGGCATAAAAAGTAATAGAAATAGAAACCAGAAGAAATCTGATGTACAGTAATCTAACATTATACTGCAGCAATGGTCTTGTTTTCAAATTAGGTTCGTAGTGCAAAGTTCTCACCATAGAGGTCCACAGCATGGTGTCTTTTCATCCTCCCCGTTCTGATTCTCGGTGTTCACAGACTCTGTTTCACTGGCTGGAACGCTTGCTGTGGCAGCAAATAAAGCAGCACATTTAAAAATATATATATAATCAAACTCTATGAACTTTTCAATGGTATAAGAGTCTTCAGAAAGGCAAAGCACATCCCAGTGAGGAGGAAGTGTAAAATTTCTCATCAGATACACAAAAAACCCACATAAACAAAAACAATTCCAAAAACGTTTTTCAGGTGAACGAGAACTGTGCAATTACAAAACTACCTCAATGCAGGGGGATGTGCTAAATACCACAGCTCTGCATCACTGTCATCATCAGTATCATTTACCAAGTGTTGAGAGTGAGCTGACATGGGTCAGACGAGTGGACAGCTGCTATATGAAGGCTGACTGATGCAGACAACGAGCAGCAGAGAGAAGAAGGGAGCCAAGAGATGAAGACAGAGCTCTTTAAACTGTCTCTGAAATGCTACACTCAAACTACTGCCAGCACTTTGGAAAGACTGTGTGTGCAGACTGATGATGATTAACTGTGTGAAATGTCTCAGTGCTTTAACTCGTGTGAGTGAGCGTGGTGTGTGCTCCTGCTTAGCTTATGTAGACGTGCCGACTTTGATTCCTATGTGGTCGGACAGCTCTCAGCTCTGAAAATAGTGCTGACTGCTGGAGTAGTGATCTGGGTTTAACCCTGTTTCCTATATTCATACTGAGCTCCTGGATTTGAAACGGAACATGGGAGGGAACCGGGGTGTGGCTGCTATCAAACACAGCTGCACCTCTCTCCCATATCAGACTAGTTTAATAGGTAAAAGACAGGGGTTTTATTTAGGAAATGAGAAACTTAAGAAGGCTGTGATGTTTGGACACAACAGGTAAAACACAATTGTAAAGCACAATGTGATGGGATATTTCATTAGGTTTCACATGTACACGCACATACACACACAAAGCCACAGACTAATTAATCTATATTTGCCAGTAATATGTTACTGAGAGGAAATATTACAAATATGAGAATGTACATTTTTATCTTTGCAAATAAAAAAGCTTAGTCTTAATATAAAATATATATGAGCACATTTTTCTATATCTGATCAGTCTGAGCATAGAACCCACATGCACACACACACACACACACACAAAAGCTAGAGAACACTGGAGGGAAACCACAGGATTTACCATGAGTGTCGGACGACTGGCTGAACCACCCAAACCTTCCTTTCTTCTTCTCAGTAAGGTCAGCCAGAGTCACCCCTTCATGTGTAATGCATGCAAGCCAATGCATTCAGACACAACGGCACAGCAGAGGGACATGGGGGGCGAGAATGGGCTGCTATCAAAATGGGTCAGAGCAGACAAGCACCACAGGACAACAACAGTTTTCAAAATATCAATATTCAACAACAACAAGAGCAGCAGGAGCCAAACTGCAGACACTGAGGAGGGCAGAAGAACAACATCGAGAGCTGTTAGTCAAAGGAAGCATCTGAAGGTGACAGCGCCCTGTACTAACATGTTACCATGCAAATTAAAGCATTTACTTCTGAACATGTTAGTAGGGGCTCATGTTTCGTGGACAGACACTAAAAGCCAGGATGGATGTTAAAGAAAAGCAGCATGGACCTTCCTCCGCCTAATACAGCACAATTAACTTGGATTTTCTTGCTTTCTGGTAAATCTACGGCGCAATGCTGTTCTGAAAATTGGAGGAAAAAACTGGTGGGAGAGGCAGGGATATACAGAGGGAGTACACACAGAATGTAGGGAAATCATAATGAGTAGACAACAAGCAAAAAATAGAAAAACCAAGCTCAAATTCTAAGGTGAAGCAGTTCCAGGTTTTCTTTTCTGTATCATGTGTGCTGCTTATATAAAGAGGATTTGGATTAAGTTTTTTTTCTACTGCTCGAGTAATATGTTCTTTTTTTTTTCCCTTCTCAGATATATTCCAGTGGCGCCTACAGCGTGCTCCACTTCCATCAGTGACATACATGGAGCCTGGAGATAAAACTAGACATTCAGTTTCAAACACCTTCCACATGTTTAAACCAAATGCCCAGAACGATGTCCATACAGGCTATTTTTGTGGATCTATGTATGCTTGTCAATGTGTGTATTCTGCCTCTCTGTACCTACAAGGTAGACTATACAGTGGCACAGACATTGTTGATGATCATGCTACACATTAAACTGTAAAGAAATGTTCAATATATCCCAGGAATTATTTTGAAATTATTATATTTTATATGTATTGCTGATTTTTTTTTTTTATTATTGTGGTATGGTTGATCAGCTTGCCTTGTCTACTTCTTTTTTCAGGACCATTTCTGAACATTTGAATGAAGAAAGTATTCCAAGGCTTAATCAGGCCTAATTAAGATTTCCATGATGCATTGTGCTGCTGCCGGTTTTTATTCTCTGGTGGCTTTCTTCCAGCTTGATCGCTGAGGTTCAAGCAAAATCACTGGACTAAAAGCGGAGAGAGCTTAAATGATGTGTTAGATTATTAATAATTTTTTTTCTAATTAATACCCCCTCTATCTGTTCTCAATATGTCTCAACATAATTGACCAGTTATCTGGGGCAATATGAAAAATAGAGCACTTTACACCTAAATAAGTGCAGGAAAAGCTCTAATTCTGATTTAAAGAATGTCAAAGTATTTCTCCAGAATGAGATTTGGTTTTAAGATACTGTTTAATAAAATAAAAAATAAAAAACATGTAACTGCAGAAATCACAACCCTCTCAAGCCAGTAATGGTACACACTACTTGATATTCATCCTTGACATGGCAATAGCTTCAGTCAGTTATTTGCATTGAAGGGCTCTTGTGATGGCAGCGTAGCATTAACCGCAGGAAAAAGGAAGAGGGTCAGACGGTGCTTACGGTTACGCTTGCTCTCCTCGTCGGCCTCATCCTCATTGTCGGGGTCAATGTCTTCAGCTTGAGTAATCCAGTCCAGGTAACCCTTCAGATCCTCCTCCAGCTGTTGCTTTTCACGCAGCTTCTGGAAGTCTCCGCGAGCTTTGGCCTTTTCTCTCTCCTTAGAGAACTCTCTGGGTTTAGAGAAGCGCACATAGGAATAAAAAAAAAAACACAAACACATACAAATACACAGCAATGCAAGAATTAAATACAGACAGTGAAAATTTCACAACAATCAAGAAAGCAAGAGTTTCACACAAAATGGAAAGAAAAAAATCCTGTCACGCTGTTCCAAATCATCTCTGTAAGGCACTTTTGTCACAGAATCAAGACATCCAGTGTTTGAGTTCTTGCATATCCTCTCTGTGTTTATACTGTTTTCTACATATTTCACTCACAACCTTTCATTTTCTTCTGTTTTTCAGAAATGTAGCCACTGGAGGGAGATGTACGCCTTTAAGAGACGACACAGTGCTATATTTAGAGCCCAGCAGTACAGTAGTGTATCCGTCAAGCGAGCATCTTAATCTTACAGAAAAGGCAATTGAGGTAGACAGATGGTTTCAAGAGAACTGCAGCATTTGCACAGTTTCTAAACTTACACTTAATATAAGACAGTGAGCTTGAAAACTACAATACTCCAGGGGTACTATATACCGTGCATTGTGAGATGTTCTCATTACATAGAATAACCTGTATTTAAGCTGCTATATTGGAAAATTCAGATGAATGAAAAAAATCACACGTGACAAAAAAAAAAAACACTCAATGCGAAGAAGCCATCAAAGTAGCACAGGTAAAACTGTATTAAGATAGTTGACACTGATAGGTCGTCCCAATCTAAACACACAGTGTCAGAATGCTTGAATTGATTGTCATGTTAACCTTGTTTTCTTTAAAAAAAACAAAACAAAACAACAACAAAACTAAAAAAACAGGCTTTCCTTGTTGGTCAACCATCCAGAGTTAATTCTACTGTAGTACCCCACCCCCCACTCCACAGAGCTGGGAAAGAAAACTGGGGTTTGAGAAAGCTTAGGCGTGCAGAGGGAGTGAAGGGCGAGGAATAAGATTAATTTCTTTCACAGGAGGTTGGGTGGGCTGTCGAGGGGGTGGGGAAAGAAACGCTCACTTTGCAGTTGCCGTGGAAAGGATGTCATAGTTTGACATCAACAGAGGTCAGAGACGAGTGCTTAAAAAAGAAAATACACTCTAATGTAGACTAGCTATTCACTGCTTGAATATTTGAAAATGTCTGTGTAATGATTTGTGCGTTTCTATTTTCCTAAACACATATAACAGTGCCAGAGTACACAGCAAACCCAAAGTACATGCACTTTGCACACTGCATACCAAACCCACAGCAAAAGTTGCCTCTTACCCACTCAGTACACCTAACACAAGGTTTAACACGAAAAAGGAGCCCAGTATAATCAGACTGACAAAATAAATCCACGGTGTTTCCCATCCAATGGCGTCGTTGACCTACAGAAGCCAAAAGTAGCCGGTCAACAAACATGGACACATACAAAAACAGAGAACCTTCTGCCTCCAAACAAGCAGAAGGCCTCTGTTTGTAAAAGAGAAAATGGTGCTTACCCGCTCAACACACCCAAAACCAGGTTAAGAACGAAAAAGGAGCCGAAGATCACAAGACTGACAAAGTACACCCATGGAAGCTCAAAGCCCATGGCATCGTTCATCTGCAGGATTGGATCAGTCACCACAGAGAAAGGAGAGGAGGGGGGAAAGGAAGCAAGAAGGAAGAGGGAAAAAAGGGTGAAATAAGTTGTTAAAGGCAGAAACTGTTAGAAAGGAGGAAAAGAGTCTTAGGAGTACTGATGCCAGTGTCAGGACAGTATCGTTTTGTTTGATGAGTTGTTGATTGAATTCAATCGTTTAGCCAATCAATCATATCAGAGTGGTAAGAGCCGCCCCAGGAAATTATCAGCAGCTTCAGCATCAGACTGTCACTCACATTGGTGTTTGATTTGAGGAGACATTTAAGCTGAATAAATGTGACAGTCACAGGTTATTGAACTGGGTGGACAGAGCGAGAGACTCACCCAGTACAGCACATCAGTCCAGCCCTCCATGGTGATACACTGAAACACTGTCAGCATGGCAAACAGAAAGTTGTCAAAGTTGGTGATGCCACCGTTGGGACCATGCCAGCCTTCCCTGCACTCTGTGCCGTTGATGGGGCACTGGCGCCCATGCCCTGAGATCGCACATGGAGCTGGTTCCTCTTCTGCTACCACATTTACTGAAAGAGAGTTTCAAATCATCCGACAGTTAACATAATTGCTGTGAACCAAAATAGCTTTTAGACAATTATAAACAAGTGTTGTTTATAATTGTTGAAAATTTAATAAATATATATTTTTTAAAAAAAACAGCTTTTAGAACCCAGCAAGCTAGTCTTAACTGTTGGATGTCTTACTATAAACACTAAACATTATATAAATGCAATAACCTTATCACCAAGCGCTCTCTGATTCACTGCATCTTATACCAAATACCATCTCTTTGGTAGCCATCTTCTTCTTTTCATTTAACTGATGTGACTTCCTTCTTTTTCATCTGCGAGGAGAAAGCTGCTTTGCTTCAGGAATAAATATTTTTAAAAGGTATTACTCTAACAAACATGGACAGCAGTGCCATGTACAAGGCTACAGTGGTATAGGGGTGGCAAAGTCTACTTTAGACTTTATACTTTAAAATAACATTTAAAATAAGATGTAACAGTTATTCCAGAGTTCCACCAGAGAGGTATTTCCCTCTCTAAAAATGTATTTAACAAACTATTATAATCCCGCATTATTTCACAGAAAGACATTTTTGTTTTTCTCCTATATTCATCTCACAAACTCTCAGACTAGACTCATTACCCTTTGGAAACTCCAGACACTTAGAGATTAGCTCTACTTCTGTCATAAAATGCCACTTAAACATTAATGCAGGTTAAAAGTCTGATGAAGTAGCATATCAATCATAAGGTAGATGCTTTTGTATTTTAGTGTAAGTTATATTTCAATACTGCAAGAGGGGTTTAAGAAAGAGTTTAAGGAGAAAACAACTGAGTCAAGGTTGATTTTGGCACCCCTGATTTGATTTGACTTGCCACATTAATTAGTGAAATTCATCATCCCTGCTAGAGGTTCATAGAATATCACATATTGTCATGTTTTCTTTGCTGTTTGAGGCAACATGATATAAATAATAAAATTTGAGTTAAAACTGGGAAAAGCCTGTCTAGCCTGTCTGTGTGCGTCAATTTCTCCAATGCAAGGCACAATCATCAAGTTCCACAACTATGTCCATAAAAATCATCAAACTAGGGTATACTATTCTATATTAAATTTAACTTTGGCCAATCTTCCCTTCAAGTTTGTCTCCTTGGGCACAGCAGGAACTGTTTCAGTGATGCTTATTTAGATCACTGCCTAAGACCCATCACGAACACTTGGACTTTGTTTCTGTGATGCATGCCGAATCTTCTCCAGTGTGTCAAAATGCTGAACTTTAAACTTCAATTTCTTCCCGAGGAAGAGGACGAAGTTGCATGGAGCTAAATCCGGAAGGCACAGTGGCTGATTTTGTTGAAGTGACTAAAAAAAATGTTTTTTTAATGTGTTGTGTGCTGTCACACAATGACATGTATTACAATGCAGGTCATTTCTGCTGCCTCTCTCTGAGATATCTCAGGATGCTACGGAAGACTCTGGATTGGCAGTCTGACCCAGGGGGACGGATTCACTGTGCACAAGGCCATGAATGATGGAAAAACCGCACGCATGTTCCTGACCAACGTGCCACCTTCGGGTTTGGACACTGTAGACTCTTTCACAGCAACAGACACAGCTATCTTCAGCATGAAAGTCATGTCAGTTGACAGAGAACAGGAAGGGAGATCAGGTATGGGGATTTTTTTTTTTTTAATGGGCAGAAACATGTATTATGTATTACCCAGTATGTAGTACATAAGTATAAAGTAGTAGCGTATGTTAACGTGTCCTGATGAAAAATTCCTTGCACATCCAATTGGCTGGGTAAGCAAATCTGTCCAACTAAGTTATCCTACTTTCACCTTTAACATGTTGTTTATGGAAAGTCTATGCAGATTATTTTCACAACTGAGATACAATCACATCAACTCTTTGTTACTTTATAAAAAAAAATAATAATAATAATATTAAAAGTGCTTACTTGCACCGGGGAAATAGCAGGTTGCATGCATTTTACCGATGAACAGCTCCAAGCCGATAATAGCATAGATGATAATGACAAACAAGACCAGGAGGGCAATGTGCAGGAGAGGGACCATGGCTTTAATGATGGAGTTCAACACCACCTGTAAACCTAAACAAAGAGGAAAACAAACACTTTACACAAAGCCTGGCTGTACTTCAAATAGTAACATCTTGTTACACAAACTACCAATTCTACTAGTCTTTTTGCGTGTTCTAAATACTAAAATAACACTCATTGTTCCAGAAGGTGGTTAACTCCATTTGAGCTTGATCTCAGTTACCTTACCTTTAAATCACCTAAATACAGTCAAGTGTACAAATTGTAGCTCACTCATATTTCATAAACATCACTGTAAGTTTGTTTATTACTATTGTTAAATGCAGAGTACATGCTCCTTGGTTGCTGATGCAGATGCTGAATAGATGCTTACAAAAACAGTCATCAGGGACTACACATTGACCATTTGAACTTGAAATGTTTTGCCCTTCACCCTGCATTTTTCTGCAAAGAAGGACTTAGATCATTGCACAATAGATACAAAAAAAGAGTACATTTACTTAATATGGGTTGCCTATATGAGGAGCTTAAAAGTTCTCTTACTGGGTACTCCTGAGACCAGCCGCAGGGGGCGCAGCACACGGAAGGCTCGAAGGGCTTTAACATCAAATCCACCTGGCTTACCCCCATGCCCGTGCATTGACGGATGGTTATCAGGTCCGTCACCTTCTCCCTTTTCTTCTTTGGTCAAAAGCTCCAATGCAACACTGAAGAGTCTGTTAGAAAACATAGAATAAGCCTTACATTAGTCACCTCTGCATCTGAAGTGCATAGTGCATGGTGCACAATCTTTATCTAATAGCAGATAAAGATGAATTATAAAGACTTATTAATTTGGTTCATTTTCAAGAAGGAATATGGCAAATGTTTGACAGTGCAGAAATTCAGAAAGTAAAAAATAGATTGTTAAGTTTTAGTATTGCTTTATAAATAAAAGAGAGAGCATATTTCTCCCATATTGGCTTCTCTTCATTGGCTCCCTGTTAAATCCAGAATAGAATTTAAAATCCTTCTCCTAACATACAAGGTCTTGAATAATCAGGCCCCATCTTATCTCAAAGACCTCATAGTACCGTATCACCCCAATAGAGCACTTCGTTCTCAGACTGCTGGCTTACTTGTGGTTCCTAGGATACTTAAAAGTAGAATGGGAGGCAGAGCCTTCAGCTTTCAGGCCCCTCATCTGTGGAACCAGCTCCCAGCTTGGATTCGGGAGACAGACACCCTCTCTATTTTCAAAATTAGGCTTAAAACTTTCCTTTATGATCAAGCTTATAGTTAGGGCTGGATCAGACAACCCTGAACCACCCCTTAGTTATGCTGCTATAGGCCTAGGCTGCTGAGGGGGGTCCCATAATGCACTGTTTCTTCTCATTCACCTTTATTTACTTGTTTATACTTCACTCTGTACTTAATCATTATTATTAATCTCTGGCTCTCTTCCACAGCATGTCTTTTGTCCTGTCTCTCTCCACTCAGCCCCAACCAGTCGCAGCAGATGACTGCCCCTCCCTGAGCCTGGTTCTGCTGGAGGTTTCTTCCTGTTAAAAGGGAGTTTTTCCTTCCCACCGTCGCCAAGTGCTTGCTCATAGGGGGTCGTTTTGACTGTTGGGTTTTCTCTGTGTTATTGTAGGGTCTTTACCCACAATACAAAGCGCCTTGAGGCGACTGTTTGTTGTGATTTGGCGCTATATAAATAAAATTGAATTGAATTGAATTAAATTAACATATTACAGATTAGCCAGTTTTCATTCTGTTCTACTATATTCACTCTTTAATGAACCATTTTAATTAAGAAACAAACAATCATGAACACAAGTAAAACTAAGCACGAGGTAATAGTAAGTGTGTTGTTGCACCTACAAGGTGATTACAAGTTATTCCCTTCAGAATCTGACAAAATGTGAAAATATATTAAAAGACTTTTTCACAGTTCATAAACTCTCATTCATGTCATTAAGTCAATTTAAGGTCTCCAACAAACATTTCTGACATTAAAAATGTTGCCTGGATGAATGCTGTTGTTGTTCCCTCAAAGTATCATTTAGCTGTGAAACTATTAAATAGTGTCATCAGTTTACTTTACAGCCACCCACAAACCATACAGAAATCACCAGGATACAGTTGGAATAAAAGGAGTCTGAATCCTTGAATAACTACAATCCATTGTTTTGTTTTTTTTGGCAACCAGAAAATGACTCCATGACCAAAGATATTTTACTTTTATAATTATTAAGACTTGTAGAAAAATGTGCAAAATTACTTATTTAGCTTTACCATCAGGAGGTAGTTTGTTTCACTAAATGCTCCATACTATGACTAGCTGTTATTAAGATATCGCTAGATAGATAGATGGATATTCATATTGTGAAAATACACTATATGGACAAAAGTGCTGGGCCACCTACACATTACACCTACAGGAGCTGCTCAGCCATAGAAACCCATGCCATGAAGCTGTTATTGACTCAGCAGAGCGTTGGTGACTTTTACACGCTATGCGCCTCAGCACTTGGCAACCCCGCTCCGTGACTTTACGAGGTCTGACACTTTCTGGCTGAGTTGCTGTGGCTCTTAAACCATTTCACAATCAAATATAATGTAACTTAAATGTATTTAAAAATCAAAGACACGTGCATTTGCATTTTTGAAGCAACAGATAGGTGTGATGTACATATCTTAAATTTCACTTTTCACAAAAATTTAGATATGAAGGGACATATTTTTAAAGGCCATGACTGGCCAACCAGATTTTTCCCAGAATACAACATCCACTGACATCTGGTGCATGTAGGGTCTGCATACAAGAGATAACTGTACCACAGGAACCGCCTCCTTCCATGGTCAACAGTGAACGATTCCCTCCCCAAGAAAGAGGACCCTTCATTACAGTCAGATAAGACATTCCTCACCTAGCCAAGAGGGAAATCATCTCAACACATCACATCAAAGCTGCGGACAAAAAGCAAGGAATGGAACTGCTGATAGGCGCTGGAAGGAGCTCTGATGGCCTTTAAGCACAGTCTGCTCAGACTTATGTTATACTGAGTCACAGCTGCAAGACTGACTGCCTGCCACTGGGGGTTTTATTAGTCATCCAGTCATGCTCAAAAGAAAACCCTCCTTCACATATCGACACCTTTTCGCGGAACATACTTCAGTTCTACTTTCATAAAGTAATTCAGAAGGTTTCTGTGAATCAGATTATTTGAAGGAGGTGTTTTCCCAGTGTCTCTAGTCATTATTCAAAGCACCATTACAGTGGCTTTACAGGTTTAAGCGCATCTGCAACAAATCGCAAGTCAACCCTGTCTCACAAAAATGTGCTTCTGTGAAAAATCATTTTCCAGTTATGTTTAGGTGCAGCACAATCACTAACTGGATTACATTCAGATGGACCTTCTTTTTTTTTTTTAACAAATTAAGTGCAACATTTATGACCTCAGAATTGGCTCAAAGCTTCAGACGGACATTTTAATCAACCAGACCACAATCTTTTCCTAACCATAACCAAGTGCTGCCAGTGCCTAAACATATCTATAAAACTGTTTAATAATGCACATCCCAATACTTCAAAAGATATTTTACAGCAAGAATACTTTGCAGGACTAAAATTATCTATGTAATAATAATGCATAAGCTGGCAAAAATCTTTTCAACTTAGTACAAGTTTTTTTTTTTAATGCATAATAAATCACAGAGATTGCTGTGGATTGTGCAACTTTTTGAGTTTTCTGGTTAGTATTAGATTTTTAATCTAATATTTAAGAAGTAAGTGAACTGTCAAATATTCAATATATTTACATTATCTGATCCAGTATGTTCACCAGCTTGTGATTAACTTTTTCTGTCTGCTGTGGCTAAGACTAAACTTAGGTTAATATGCACTAAAACAGAAAAGTGATAGATAGATCGATAGATGGACAGACAGACAGACAGACAGACAGATAGATAGATAGATAGATAGATAGATAGATAGATAGATAGATAGATAGATAGATAGATAGATAGATAGATAGATAGATAGATAGATAGATAGATCGATAGATAGATAGAAATACTATACTATATTATATACTATAAAATACTTATCAGTGCATCTGTATCTCAGTGGTTTGCTCTCTTGCCTCATGGCAAGCTGGTCCTGGGTTCAAACCTGTGCAGGCCACTTTTGTGTGGAGTTTGCACGTTCTCCCAGTCCTTATGTAGGTTCCTCTCCAGAAGCTGCAGTTTCTCCCACCATTGAAAAACATGCTAAGTTAATGTGCAAATGTCAGCCCATGACAGATAACAAGCGATTCTTAATCTGAGAAGTTTTACTTCCTTGTTAAATAAAGGTTAAAAATGCAGGTATAAATCCAGCAGCATGGTCCTCAAAGTAAAAAAGCTGAAGAGAATTTTCAGTGTTAGATTATACTTTTTAAGTCTTAGATATTTTTTAGAATTTTCTCTCTATGAAGAGTGTGCTAGCCTTTTATGAACTGCCATCTTAAATCTTTATTAAACCATAACATTACATACTTTGCTATATTACTATTGCATAAATAGAGGACACACAAACATACTGATGACTGAACTGTGAACATTTTCATTAGATACTGGCAGGATTATTTTAAATGTGTCATTTCAAATTTTAGAAGCTGCAGTCACTCTTAATAGTTGGGACAGCCGTCTGCATTTGAGTGGATGGCAGA
The DNA here is from genome assembly GCA_024447675.2 of Pterophyllum scalare. NCBI lineage: Eukaryota > Metazoa > Chordata > Actinopteri > Cichliformes > Cichlidae > Pterophyllum > Pterophyllum scalare. The sequence goes on from JAMQGT020008440.1 coordinate 21,189, forward strand.
TCAACCCTACATGCAGCATACAGACAGCGATCTGACCCAGCTACCCACTGGACTGTGTGCATTAGAGGAGAGAAAAAGGGAGAAGAGAGAGGAGGGAAGATAGAGGGGCGGGGGGAGAAGCTGAGATAAGGATGAAGATAACGTGAGGAGAGTGTGCAGGAGATGGGAATGAGGGCAGAGTGAGGTGGGGAGGTGTAAAGCATGAACTATGTGAGATATGAAAATGGAAGGGGGCAGTAATAAGTACAAGCTGCAGAGACAAAGGAGAGCAGTGTGAGAGAAAGACAGTCAGTGAGAGGAGAGGGAAAGATGGGAGGGAGTGTTGGAGAAGCTATGAAGTATGGAGAGATGATGACTCACTCCAGTGGTGGTAAAGCTCTGATTTATTCTCTCTGTCTTTTCTGGGTCATATACTGTGGGTGTATGAGGGTCTCTATTAGCACTTGGCCACTTGGAGCAGAGGCTTAAGCAACTTTAGCTTTAATACTGACTTCTCTTCTCACAGACACTATAAACTGCATCTGTCACAAGTCAAAGCAACAATCCTAAAAGGAGACTAAAAACAACTAAACCTTGTGACCTGGTCTGCAAACTGATACACAGAATAAGCTCATGTAAAAAAAAAAAAAAAAAAGACTAAAGAATCAACTATAATGATATATCACAAAAAAAATAAAATAAATGAAACCACAAAACTGTAACACTTCAGTGATTTATGGTTGTTGCTTCAGTCTTTCTCCTTTAGCATCACACTGAACCCAAAGTTTCTCCCAGCGGCATGTGGGAATCTTGCTTGGCAACACTATCACTACTGGTGATGTTAGTGTGTGAGTGAATGAAAGGCAACAATTGTAAGGGGCTTTGCACAACCTCTAAGTTTAAAGATGCTATATAAATACAGACACAGCCACTTACAACTGCCACCCCCAGCCAGCTGACAGCCAAATTTCAGCCAGTTTCCAGCAACTAGGAGTCCCCTCTCCTTCTCCAGGGGTGTAACTATTTTTCACTATGACACTATGTGTCCCCTTTCAATCAGTTGTTGAGTGCCACCAAGAGGTGGCACTTTCTTCACAAAAATTGACAGCAAGACCAACTGAACCAAGTAAAGTGACATAACACGATTGCTTTGAAAATGGTACCTGCGATGTGTACCTAATGAAGTGGCCTGTGCGTGTCTAAATGTCTTCCAAGAACCTAAAAAGAAGTTCAGCTGCTTCAGGTCAAGACTTCTTAAGGGCTGTCTGGATGTTGTTTGACAAACAGTCAAAGCAAATCACCAAGTCTTCAATTCTCATTGTTTCCAAATCTTGATCTGAGCACAGGAGTGCATGACGTCACATTTTCCAACCAGCAAGCAATACCGTAACTGAACCAAGTAGACATAACAT
>JAMQGT020008441.1:0-35000 GCA_024447675.2 Pterophyllum scalare
TGACGGCAGACAGGAAGAGACTGAATAAAATCATTAAGAGGGCTGGCTGTGTCTTGAGCTGTCACTTAGACCCTGTGCAGGTGGTGGGAGAGAGGAGAATGCAGGCCAAACTGGCATCCATACTAAGGATTGACACCCACACCATGCATGGGACTGTGGCAAAACTGGGCAGCTCCTTCAGTGAGTGACTGCTGCATCCAAAGTGTGTAACAGAACACTATCGTAGGTCCTTCCATTCCTGCTGCTGTCAAGAGTCTACAATCAGCACTGACCCACAGCAGACTGTTCACGTTTTTACTCATTCACCCAAATTAAACAAGTGCAATAATTACGCACTTTTACTAATGTGTGTGTGTGTGATGTGTATATAATATAATATATATATATATATATATATATATATGTATGTGTGTGTGTGTGTGTGTGTGTGGTTGTGTGTTTTTTTTACTAATGTACATAATGTGTATAGTGTGTATAGTGGTATTCAGATTTATCAGACTATTATTTATTCTTGTATTTGTGTTTCACTGCTGTCCCTTTGCTGTTGCAACATCATAAATTTCCCACGCTGTGGGACAAGTAAAAGGATTATCTTATTATCTTATCAGAATATGCATTCAAGGGATATTCATGCTATATGATTGTCTTTACTAAATCTACATTTATTTCCCTGAGAAATCTGTCTGGAAAAAGCATAATTGATTAAAATACACAAAGTATAGGATATTTGGTTTCAGTTAAGAACAGTTCATTCTAGGTATGTCCTTCTCACTAAAAGATTAGTAATAATAAGATGCCAGGACTCTGTCAGGTGGCGATGGTCAGCCTGACGGAGACCAAACAAACGATAAAGAGAGACTCTGAGGTCATTCAGAAGATCCAGCTGTTGTTTTGTATTATTGTTTTGTATGTGATGTAACCAAAACTGATAAGCTGTGAGTATATTGGAACTGTAAGCTGAATGAAGGGGTGTCAGTACTTCATGTCATATCCCACGGGTATGGCATGCAGTCTGGTCCAGATATCTGACAACTGTTTGAAATGGCATAATTAAATTTAATAATTGGACTCATTCACTTGTTGTTTTTGTCTCATTCCTGTTTTGATAAACGAACATGCACAAACAAAAGCTTTAAAAAACGAGACACACACACACACACAGCAGTAACTAAGATAAAGACTTTGTAAAAAAAAAGAATTTTTCATCAGCATGCCATCTAATGTGTATGAAAACTTAACAGCTATGATTCCACTGATGACAACATCAGCAAAGCACAGCAGATGGTGATGAGGAGTCAAGCAGCGTAATCACAGTAAGATAAAAAAAAAAAAAAAATAGATGTTACCTTTCAAATTAAATCTTGTGCATTTTGCTGTCAACAACAGAGTAGCTATCATAGATATAAAGAAAATTGCTATCTGCATCACCCCCAAAAATCCAGTATCATTTAAGTTCTAAATAGGACAATGACTTCATGGTCATCTGTGGCTACATTCCTCCCCTCTAACACTGTTCAGCCAACACCAAATGCACACTCCTCAATGTGGAACATGTCTGTGTTTTTCATAGCGTGTCTGTCTCTTATCCATCTGAAATTTATAACTGTGCATGTGTGTCGTCTGATGACCTTTACCAGAAATATTGTGTCCAGAACATTCCAAAGGAGTATTTTTAGCGCAAGCAAGTGAACCATATGTCAATGATTTCAAAACACTTGGTGCTTATGTGTCTGTTTATATTCTACCTGGAAATATTCCAGTGTAACCTAATAAGTCTGAGAGGAATTTAGTTGTTTTTACTTGATAGTTCTCAGTTTCATCACCCCACCCCCACCCATCATCCATTTTAGACACCTGGTTTGAGACTGAGGGGGTGCATACCAATGGCTCTCTCTATAAACACTACACAGTTGGGATGTGTGTGTTATACAGTGTACATCTGGGGCTTTGCACATTGCACAAGGCTGAACTTTTCCTTTTAATAACATCTGATTCATGATTAGATTTTATATAAATCATACACAGAGATAAACTCACATTTAGGAGAAGCAGAACATTTTTTTTCTAGCTTTTCTTAAAATTCCCATTCATTTTCAGTTGAATTTTATTTATATAGCACCAAATCACAACAGTCACCTCAAGGTGCTTTATATTGTAAGGTAAAGACCATGTAATAATTACAGAGAAAATCCAACAATCAAAACACCCCCAATGAGCAAGCACAGTGGGAAAGAAAAACTCCCTTTTAACAGGAAAAAAACTCCAGCAGAACAAGGTTCAGGGAAGGGCAGTAATCTGCCACCAGTGTACTGAGTGGTATATAACCACAGTGAAAAGAGGTGAATGAAAAAGAAATGATTTATGGAAAACCCCAGCAGCCTAAGGGTTCAGGGGCATCTAACTATAAGCTTAATCAAAAAGAAAAGTTTGAGGCCTGGTCTTAAAAGTAGAGAGTGTCAGTCTCCTGAATCCAAACTAGGAGCTTGTTCAACAGAAAAGGGGCCTGAAAGCTGAAGGCTCTGCACCCCAGTCTACTCTTAAGTATCCAAGGAACCACAAGTCAGCAGTCTGAGAGTGAAGTGCTCTATTGGGGTGATATGGAACTATGATGGCCTGATTATTCAAGGTCTTGTACCCACAGTATTCCTGACATCACGCCATTACCCCTAATTCATAGCAAAGCCGGGTTTTTACTTCCGAAGGTGTTGATGGAGAGGAATTACATAATTATAAGAGCACCAAGGTGTATAATTACCTTCAAAGCAATAAAATCAATAAAGTAATGCTGAACAAACAAGGCAACTTTATTTTCCTTAAAGCAGCTATAGAGCCGAGACAGAGCATTTGCCAAGCTAAGCACTTAGCATGGGTCATATTAAAGGAAGTGGAGTGGTGGAGACAGTCAGCTGTTCCTGTATCACCAGATTAGGGAAATGTGTGGAAGGTATATCACTTATCTGGATATCAGAAAGCTCAGATCACTGAAACAGAAACACTAGACTGGCCAAAGGCTGTGATCAGGGAGACACACAGCTGTCACCGTGTTAACTGCTACGTATTTACATGTGTAAGCCATGCATTGTTAAAGCTTTGTGTAGGCTGTATGCTACAGTGTCAGACTATAAATAAAATAATGTAAAAAAATAAGAGGCTGTACATTAAAGAAAAACTTGAAACATAAGGAAAAAATACAGTAACAGGACGTGAAACTGGGTGTCAAACACATAGAAAAAGTGGTAAAGAAATGGTTAGTGGACAAAAACATGAACATTTTGCAGTGGCCCAGCCTGACTCCTGAAATTGTGAAGGGAGCTAAAGATCAGGGTGATGGCAAGGAGACCCTCCAATCTGAAAGAGCTGGAGCTCATTGCTAAAGATGAACAGGCAAAAATACCAGTGGAGACATGTAAAAAGTGTCTGACTGCTGTAATAGCCAATAAAGGCTTTCCTATTGATTATTGAGAAGGGTATGAATAATTTTAGACATGCCACTTTTTCTTCAAATATAAATAAAAGCTTCGAAATATTTTTTCCCACAATGATGCCTCTTGTACTTCATCTTATTATCTTCTGGGAGATACCTGTGTCATTTCTGGTCAACAAAAAAAAATTGCTGGTTGAACAACAGTAACTTTAAGTCAAATTTTGCCAGGGGTACAAATATTTTGGGCTTCACTGTATGTATGTGTAGAAGCTTTCTACCCATACTAATCTAAAGTCAGTGCCTGCAGGAGACTTATGACACACTTCCCTGAGTGGACATCTACAGGAGAGTAAGGGAAGTTCCTTGTTGTTATAGCAACACCCAACTGTCAGCTTGGAAACCCATCTGCCAAAAGACACAGTGCAATAACACTCCAGCTGTCAAATTTCCACAAAGACTTAAAGAGATTTAGTGTTTGCTTTGGACTGTATCCGAACACATACTTGATGGAAAAGAGTCACTGGTCATAAGAGACCAAGTCACTCCAGACACATCCGGATGTTTGAAATCTGTGGCTAAATCTATCTCTTGATCCAAAACACTGAGTTTAAGCACAATATGTATGAGTGTTTCCTTGTTTACCTGCAGGGGGCCAGGCTTTGATGTAGCCAGTGCAATGCACCACAGAGTATTGAGCCTCTCCTTCTTTTGAAGGCCCGAGGCCATTCCTGACCACAAAGAAAGAAAGAAATACAGATATAGCAGCATGTTAGCAACACAGACAGAGCTACATTGCTGTTTTTAAAAAATATAAATTACATACAGCATAGTGGTGAAATGAGAAGCTGCTCTCTCTATTTGTATCTCTTTATGCTGTATTTACAAAAAGTATTGGTGGCTGTCAGTGCTAACCCTCAGCCTCCTGGCAGTAAAATTTCAAAGACTTGTATAGAAACCAAATAGAAACATCAAATAAAAAAAAATCATAAAAACTGAATATTCCTCAAGTACAATTACATTTTTACCTGCATCATCATGTCACTTCACTAAATGACCAGGCAGTGGCTTTTGTGTTACTGTTTCTTTCATATCTTTTGCCAGGTGTTCAAGACTTAAACTATACTATTGATTGTAACTGACATGTTTATTAGTGCATGCAGGAACATAAAAATATGTTCTTCCAACCACATAATTAAATGATTACTGTTATTTTACTAGGCCTAAAAAAGATTTGCTTCTGGTGACTGTGCTGGGTGCGTTTCAGAGCCCCCATTCATAATATTTTTATTAGCAAAACTAACCATCAGTCACTTAAAAACCCAGATTTTATGTGACACAACAGCCACAAATTCTTATCAGTGTTAAAAATACATATTACTGAATGCAAATTGGGAAAAAGCTTCGAGTGTCATTTTGTCAAAAGACTGAAACACTGGCGCTGGCATATTATACTTTCCCATTGAAAAAACTTTTAAAAAATGGAAATTGGCAACTTGGCAACAATTCATGCAAAGTGTCAGAGACTGTCAGTAGATGCAGCATAACTATCAGTATGAAAAGCCTATATGATATCCTTCCTAAGTAAATACATCTATAGCATGGATGAAAAAAAAAACCCTACATGACATCCTTTAAAGCTTTTATGTTCACAAGACTTTCAGTAAACTTGACCTCTGACCTTACAGAGATTTAAACACGTAAAAGATTTTTTAACAGCTGCAGCTATGGTTTAAAAATCAATTTGGCAATCCAAGTGGCATGTTTATGAAGTTATCACATTCACATGATTTTCAGAAAACTTGACCTCTGACATTCACCTTGAGGTCAAGGTCACCGAGACTTTAAGTAGATGAAAATCCTAGGTGACACGTTTATGTATGTGACCTCGAAGATTTGAACTTGTCTGAGAATTTTAGGAGATGCACCAATGGTACTGATTTGAAAATCCTACATTTTAGTTCCTTAAAAAAAATGTACCTGCAAATGTCTGGGTTCTTTAGGCAAAAACATGGCTATAGTCTTGTATTTAAATCTTTACTACAAAAATAACTGTCAGTCTCTGAGTTTAAAATCTAGTTTCTTTATTAGAAAATATTAACAACTGTATAAAAGTTCAGTTAGCAAGAGCTACAAGGTTTATGCAGTGTCAGTGTAAATATTATATTGAACCTTAAAACAATCAGGACTTTGCGTGTGCCTGGATCACAACCATGGCTGGAGTAAAGGTCCTAAACATACCTGTATCTCTTTCTCATGTTAGCCAGGCGGTTTAGGGAGATGTGGTCCAGAGGAGCACTTCCACATCTACACACAAACACAAAATACAGACAATATTATTATAAAACTTTACTACTACTGCAACAGAAAAAACCAAAAACCGTGTGCACATCTTGTGCCACAGGTACCAAAAGAGACGATGATAAAAAGCAGGGAGTGAGCTCGTAAAAGTGAAGCTGGGTTTTCTTTTCCCATTTAGACACTGTCTTTTTAATCATTTCATTAAAACCTTGGGAGATGTCAGGTGGTGTGTGGACACTCCACTTCAGCACTTAAAGGAAAATGAATGATTTATTCCATCCCAAATTCTGTCACAAGACAAAGCCTATCCAGGCCCACAACTAAAATTTGCACAACAGATTACCATCACACTAAAGAAAAAAAACAACGCATAGTATTACATTCACTAGACAGTCAGAATTTAAAAACAGCAGCAGCTGTAAACAGCCATATTTAACATGTGAGCCTGGAATAAACTCTGTGGTGGACACATACACTGACAGCTAGAGAGAAGTCCAAGTAGTCATTTGTGTTATTTTTCTTTGAAGTCAACTTGAAGTATGCCATGCTGGGTGCATTCATAATTAGTGCATAGTAGGGATGGAATGGTTCATGATTCAGTTCACTTCGTCTCCGTTTGGGACATATGTGTTGTTTAGTTCAGGTCATCCGAAAAAAAGCCTTGTTCCAGTAAATGGCAATAAAGACAAAGGCGGCCCAGAGTTAGAGAATGCACCAGTAGTAGCATCACTTCGGTCTGTTTTGTGTGACCATTTGAATTAAGTGATGCATACAATGAGAGCGGTAAGAAAGTGGTGGATAAAACTGTGACTGTGTGTAAACATTGTACAACAAGTGATGCTTATACTAGCAGCAACACGTCGAATATGTTGGCTCATCCACAGAGACATCAACCGAATGTGCCAACTGACACCACAAGGAAAAGAGACTCGGGTAAGAAAGAACAACTTGTACTCCCTGCAGCTTTTAAACAGCCTCTCTGTGAAAAGTCAGATAGGCTGAAAACCATAATGAAAGCACTGGGAAGTTTTGTGAACTCTTCCAACCCTAGTGTATAGTAATAATGTGAACTCTCAGTGGGCGCAGTCATTGTCTGACAATGACATTTACATCACTCAGACCCAAGTAGACATGAGCAGATTTACAGACACAGAAAGACTTCAAAATTCAGTGTCCAGTCCAAGGAGTCTTGGGCATGTGGAGGGGCTGCCAATCCTGTGGTCGGTGGACCACAGGATCACCAAATCACCAAATGAGGGAATGCATTGTGAAATTTGGAGAACATGAAGATGACACTACTGTCATTTAGTAGCTTAACTAACTACAATTCATCATATGTCACTGTCTCTACAATATGTGTAGATGTGAAAACATCATACTTTGAGGGTGCTTTTCTGCAAAGGGGACAGGACGACTGCACCGTATTGAAGGGAGAATGGATGGGGGTCATGCATCGCGAGACTTTGGCCAACAACCTCCTTCCCTTAGTAGGAAGATGCTGAAGATGAGTCATGGCTGGGTCTTCCAGCATGACAATGACCCGAAACACACAGCCAGGGCAACTAAGGAGTGGCTCTGTATAAAGCAGTTCAAGGTTTCTGTACCATATAAATTCTATTGTATCAAATACTTATTTCATGCAATAAAATGCAAATTCGCTATTTAATAATCATACAATGTGATTTTGGTAAATGGACTAGTTCTTGTATAGCGCTTTTCTACTGTGAGTACTCAAAATGCTTATACACATTTACCCATTCATACAAGCACTTCCATGAGTAAGTAAGCAAAGTGCTTTTATTGTCTAACATTCACACAGATTCACACTCCAAAGCTTGCATTGGAGAGCAACTTGGGGTCCGGTATCTTGCCCAGGGATGCTTTGGCATGCAGCCTGGAGCAGCCCGGAATCAACCCGCTGACCTTCCAATCAGTGGGTGACCTGCTCTACCTCCTAAGCTACAGCCACCCCCTGGATCTTTTTTTTTTTTTTTAAGATTATGTCTCTTGAAGTTGAAGTGTACCTACAATAAAAATCACAGACCTCTCCGTTCTTTGTCAGTAGGAAAACTTGCAAAATCTGCAGTGTATCAAATACTTATTTTCCCCACTGTATAATGTAAATAGAACTGGTCTTAGCACAGAACCCTGTGTGAAGAAGAATCGAGTGTATTAGACAGATATGATTCAAACTATTGCAGCACACGGCGAGTCACGTGATCAGCTGGACGAGATGGCGACCTAAACGTTCAGCTCCTGACCTAGCCGTGCCAAATAGTGGGTTTTTTCTCGGACCACCAGGCTTGATACTGATTATTTCTGTTTATTAAAGACAGTCAACTCAGTATGTCTGCAAAGAACAAAGGCAGCCGACAGGACATTGATGCAATTGCAGATTCTCTGCTGGAAAAGCAACGAGGCTACCTTGAACCACGTTTTGCCCAGATCCAACAGATGGGGAAAGACAACGACGAAAAGCTAAGTGCCATCCATGCTGAACTAGCCTCACTGACTGCTGGTCTCGGCTCTATCAGATCCGATATGGATAAACTTAAAACCTCCGTGGAGAGCAACGCGAACGTACTTGATCGGCATAACCATGCTTTTCAGGAACTGGAGCTGAAGCTAGCAGATATGGAGGACAGAAATAGAAGATGCAACGTTCGCATCATTGGCCTGAAAGAGGGGCTCGAAGGTTCCAGTGCTACCCAATATCTCACAAGCTCTGTCCCCAAATGGTTTCTTGCTCTTGCAGACACCCAGATCGAGATTATGAGGGCTCACCAAATTTACAGCGATGCTCGTAACCGGGGAGTTAACCGCACTTTGATCTTCAATGTGCTTCGCTACACTAACAGGCAAGCCATCCTGCGTGCTGCAAAGAAATCCCCCCTCACAATTAATGGGCGGAAAATTCGCTTCTCTCCTGATTACAGCAATTTCACTGTCAAATGCCGACAAGCTTTCCACCAAGCCATGGATGCAACCCGGACTAAGGGCCTGGATTTCTTTCTGCTGTACCCTGCAACACTAAAGATCAAAGAGGGTGCCCAATAAAGGTCCTTTACCTCCTCTAGGGAAGCGGAGGATTACGTGGCCGCTGTTACTCCGGTGAACTCGGTGACATCTGCCATGACGGATGTCTCGGAGAATCCAGCGGAACATGATGACCCTCTCTTCTCGCAATAACTGCCCCTTATCGCAAGGGCTTTGAAACTCAGGTGGACATGGTTTTTGTTCCACGTTGTTTTGTAGTTTGAGAACTTGAGCTCGACTATATACCTGTTTGCGGCCTTTAATTTAACGGGCCGCTTGCGATGGAGCTCATAGCGAGGTCTACATATGGTGAGCCTCCTCTTGTCATTTAGTTTAGCCTGAATCAGGATTAGTTGTTTTAGTTGCAGTTTGTAAGATGACTATGGGCTGGTCTGTTCTTTTTTGCTGCCCCACATCCACTATAGATCACAGACCTGCACGCATTGATATTTGTTTTTTCTCCTTTTTCTCTCTGTTCATGGTTTTTATTTTATTTTTGATGTTCTCTATGTCGGTTTTCTTTATGTTCTGTGTAATAAGGGACTTAACTTTGTATGCATCTTTGTTTGAGTTGTGTGGAGTAAAGGTTGAGTACATAGTACCTTGGGAAAATGCCTGTATTTTGAACACTGCTCCATTAATAATGGGTGAACTTACACTTTTAATATGGAATTGTGGTGGCTTAAATGCGCCTCATAAGCGAAGGAGCACTCTGAATTTATTGAGAAGTAAAAAAATTGACATTGCGTTGCTACAGGAGACACATTTATTGTCAGCTGATGCTGGGCGTCTGGCAGATAAATTCTATCACACAATAGCATTCTCTGCAGCCACTACAAAAACAGAAGGTGTGGCTATTGTTGCTAGACGGAATCTTCCTCTAAGAGTTCTGTCATCCTGGACAGATGATGCTGGCAGGATTGTGATCTCCAGAACCGAATTGAATACTAGGAAAATTGTTCTAATATCTGCATATGCCCCGAATGTTTTTGATCCTACATTTTATAATACCCTAACAACTAAAATGCTTGAATTAATTAAGTGACTACTCTTTCATTGTTGGTGCAGACTTTAATGTTGTGTGGGACCCAGCAGTTGATAGATCAAATGTGGCATCCTCAGGTGATCAGGGCCAGGCTACGCATGCTCTTAAGACTTGGGCCACAAATTTGGGACTTCTAGACATATAGCGAACAATTAACCCCTCCGCCAAAGATTTTAAATTTTTTTCAGGCAGACACAAATCTTTTTCTAGAATTGATTTTCTTTTTGCCTCTCCCCAGCTTTTTCACTCTATTGACAGAGCAGTCTTACTCCCAATTGCCCTATCGGATCACAAGGGGTTTTTTTTTGCTCCACCACTGTGGGGTGTCTGTCTAAACGTGCAGCTAGGTGGCGCTTTAATACATCTTTGTTAAAAAATAAAACCTATATTGCCCAATTTATTACGGAATTCAAAGAGTTTATTAACATCAACGTTGGCTCAGTGGAGGATCCCAGAATCCTTTGGGAAGCAATAAAAGGTTTCATTAGGAACAATGTAATATTATTTTGCTGCAACACACGCAAAGCCAGATCTGCTCGGCTACAAGCCCTCGAGGAAGAATTAAATAAATTGGATTCTGCTCTGCAATCCAACTACTCAGAACAACTGGCCTTAAAATGTGTAACAATTCGGAAAGAAATTAATGATATTCTAAAACAGAAATCAGAATTTCAAATCTACAGATCAAGGCAAAAATACTACTTTTACGGTGCTAGGCCAAGTCATTTATTAGCCATGAAGATACGAACCTCTAGCTATTTTTCAGATATACAGTGGTGTGAAGAAGTGTTTGCCCCCTTCCTCATTTCCTGTTTTTTTGCATGTTTGTCACACTTAAGTGTTTCGGAACATCAAACCAATTTAAACAATAGTCAAGGACAACACAAGTAAACACAAAATGCAATTTGTAAATGAAGGTGTTTATTATTAAAGGTGAAAAAAAATCCAAACCATCATGGCCCTGTGTGAAAAAGTGATTGCCCCCTAAACCTAATAACTGGTTGGGCCACCTTTAGCAGCAAAAACTGCAACCAAGCGTTTGCGATAACTTGCAATGAGGCTTTTACAGCGTTCTGGAGGAATTTTGGCTCAGTCATCTTTGCAGAATTGTCCTAATTCAGTTACATTAGAGGGTTTTCAAGCATGAACGGCCTTTTTAAGGTCATACCACAACATCTCAATAGGATTCAGGTCAGGACTTTGGCTAGGCCACTCCAAAGTCTTCATTTTGTTTTTCTTCAGCCATTCAGTGGTGGACTTGCTGGTGTGTTTAGGATCATTGTCCTGCTGCAGAACCCAAGTTCGTTTCAGCTTGAGTACACGAACAGATGGTGGGACATTCTCCTTCAGGATCTCTTGGTAGACAGCAGAATTCATAGTTCCATTTATCACAGCAAGTCTTCCAGGTCCTGACGCAGCAAAACAGCCCCAGACCATCACACTACCACCACCATATTTTACTGTTGGTATAATGTTCTTTTTCTGAAATGCAGTGTTCCCTTTACGCCAGATGTAATGGGACACACACCTTCCAAAGAGCTCCACTTTTGTCTCATCGGTCCACAGAATGTTTTCCCAAAAGTCTTGGGGATCATCAAGATGTGTTTTGGAAAAATTGAGACGAGCTTTAATGTTCTTTTTGCTCAGCAGTGGTTTTCTCCTTGGAACTCTGCCATGCAGGCCATTTTTGCCCAGTCTTTTTCTGATGGTGGAGGCATGAACGCTGACCTTAACTGAGGCAAGTGAGGCCTGCAGTTCTTTGGATGTTTGGATGCGCTCTTGGGGTAATTTTGGGCGGCCGGCCACTCCTGGGAACGTTTACCACTGTTCCATGTCTTCGCCATTTGTGGATAATGGCTCTCACTGTGGTTCGCTGGATTCCCAAAGCTTTGGAAATGGCTTTATAACCCTTTCCAGACTGATATATCTCAATTACTTTCTTTCTCAATTGTTCCTGAATTTCTTTGGATCTCGGCATGATGTGTAGCTTTTAAGGATATTCTGGTGGACCTTACTGTGTCAGGCAGCTCCTATTTAAGTGATGTCTTGATTGAGAACAGGTGCGGCAATAATCAGGCCTGGTGTGGCTAGAGGAATTGAACTCAGGTGTGAAAAACCACAGTTATAGTATGTTTTAACAAGGGGGGCAATCACTTTTTCACACAGGGCCATGATGGTTTGGATTTTTTTTTCACCTTTAATAATAAACACCTTCATTTACAAATTGCATTTTGTGTTTACTTGTGTTGTCCTTGACTATTGTTTAAATTGGTTTGATGTTCCGAAACACTTAAGTGTGACAAACATGCAAAAACACAGGAAATGAGGAAGGGGGCAAACACTTTTTCACACCACTGTACCTGCCATAAAATCTGAAGATGGCAATATTAGTACTGATCCGGATAAAATTAATAAAATATTTCAAACTTTCTATGCTGACCAGTATCAGCCAGAGGTTACTTCAAACAGAACATTTTGTGATACATGGTTAAATCAGCTAGATTTGCCCCAGCTCCCTAGATCTGATGCAGTCAATTTAGATAAGTTGATTACGTTAGGGGAACTAAAAATTGCAGTGCAGAAAATGCAGAGGGGCAAATCGCCAGGCATTGATGGGATCCCCCCGGAATTCTATGTTTGTTTTTGGGAACAACTGGGCCCTTTCCTTTTTGAGATGATACTTTTCTCAATTGAGAAGGGTGAGTTTTCAAGAGATGTCAATACTGCTTTAATCTCCTTACTCCTGAAAAAGGATAAAGACCCAACAGAATGCTCTAGTTACCGTCCCCTTAGCCTACTGAATTCAGATTTGAAGATTTTTGCAAAGCTTCTTGCTCTTCGCTTGGAACCTTACATGCCTGTCTTGGTAAGTCCCGACCAAACAGGTTTCATAAAATCAAGGCTAGCAGCAGATAACGTCAGGCGCCTTCTTCATATAATAGATGCGGCATCAGGCAGTAAGACCCCAATGTCATTACTCTCCCTTGATGCGATGAAAGCCTTCGACAGATTGGAGTGGTCATACCTTTGGTCTGTATTGGAGGCAATGGGCTGTGGGGCCACCTTCATCAGTATGATTAAAGTGTTATACTCAAATCCCTCAGCCCAGGTACTAACTGGTCAGAACCTCTCTCCCTTATTTCCAGTCTCCAGGTTCTCGCGCCAAGGCTGCCCATTGAGCCCTGCACTTTTTGTCCTTTCTCTTGAACCTTCAGCCCAAGCTATTCGCCAATCCAACATGGTCTCACCTATATGTATTCGTGACACGCGACATCAGCTTTCAGTATATGCAGATGATGTGCTTGTGTTCCTGGAGAATCCCACTCTGTCTGTACCTTATCTTTTGTCCATATGTCAGGAATTTGGGCAGCTTTCAGGGTTTAAAATTAACTGGTCCAAATCTGCACTTTTACATCTCAATGACTCTGCTAAAGAATCAGCGGTCTCTGTGAACATTCCCATAGTTGAACGATTCTTATATTTGGGAATCAAAGTTTTCCCCAACATAAATCAAATTGTTAAACATAACTACTCGGTTGCTCTGACCAATGTTTTGAAGGATATGGACAGATGGGCGGGTCTTCCTATGTCCATTCGATCCCGCATCTCAACCATAAAAATGAACGTTTTGCCCAGGATTAATTTTGTCAGCTCTATCCTTCCCCTTCCGCCTCCTTCTGATTTTTGGAGTAAACTTCAGACTGCAGTTTCCAAATTTGTATGGAAGGGAAAGCGGCCACGTCTGAAAATGTCCATCTTACAGAGGAGGAGGGAAGATTTTTGGTCTTTCGTATTAAGGCCCTTGCTTTACTGGTTTGATCTGCACATTCCTGTTTCCTGGAGATCCTTAGAGAGTAGCATGGTAGCTCCTTGGTCCCTTCAGGATATTTTATTTGTTGGTATATCCGACAAACAATGCAAGCTGCATTTTGGTCCTGTCATCTCTCACCTTATACAGACATGGAGAGCTGCTGAAACTCATTGTCATCTTCCCTGTAAATGGCATACCTTTTCCCCAATATTCTCTAATAAAGCACTTTTAATAGGTGGGAGACCTATATCTGCCCCACACTGGGAACAGAGGGGT
This sequence comes from Pterophyllum scalare, assembly GCA_024447675.2. Classification (NCBI taxonomy): domain Eukaryota; kingdom Metazoa; phylum Chordata; class Actinopteri; order Cichliformes; family Cichlidae; genus Pterophyllum; species Pterophyllum scalare. The sequence continues at coordinate 13,891 of JAMQGT020008441.1, forward strand.
ATTCACTATCTTAAAGATATTTTTAATGAGACTGGACTGCTCGCGTTCTCTGAGGTTAAGAGTGCATTCAATCTGCCAGGCTCCTCCTTTTTCTTTTATCTGCAATTAAGATCACCACTCAAGGCATATGGAGTCCCTGGCGGGGCCCTCTACCTACCCATCCATTTCATAAACTACTTACAGTGCAGGCTAAAACCAAAGGTTTGGTGTCCAAGCTTTATCAGGGTTTGATTATCCCTGATCACCCCAGACTTCCGGTAGAAATGGTCTGGGGCCGAGATTGCCCAGAGTTAAGCCAGAAAACTAATTGGAAAGCGGTATGGTCTGATATTTTGCAGGTATCACGCAATCCAGACCATCAACAAATTCATTACAACTTTATACACAGAACATATATCACTCCCGTCAAGCTTCACTATATGAAAATTATCAACAGCCCTTTATGTACATTCTGTTCACTGAAAGCTCACGGCACATACCTTCATATGATATGGAGCTGCCCTCCTGTTAGTCATTTTTGGACTAATATGGCATCCAAATTATCAGAGGTGATCCAAGTACCAATCCCTATAACAGTGAATGTTCTAATATTAAATGACCTTTCAACACTTAATCTTTCCAAAACTAAAAAGCGTGCAGTATTTGCTGGCCTGACAGCTGCTAAGAAAATGGTTGTGGTTCATTGGAAGCCGCCTCATTCTCTTTCTATCAAGTCCTGGGTTCTCTCCTTTTTGGATGTGGTGTATATGGAACTATCGACAGCTCGAATCAACGGTGCCTCAGAGGAAACCCTGAATACTTGGTGTGCCACTGCAGAATCCGTGAGAAACATGTTATAAGCCTTGCCCCCAGCCTTCTCCACCTCAGCCTCTTACGCTATTCAGTCCCTTTTTTTTTGTCTGTGTCTCTGGTCCTATGTCTATGTCTCTTTTATATATACAGGTGTTACATGATGTGCTTTGCCCACTTTTTTTCAGGTATTTGCTCATCTGGTTTGTAGGTTTTGCTTGGCTGCCTGCCTGTCTATTTCTCTGTTTATTTAGTTGATTTATATTTTTATGCATGCGTATACATATTTGCGTGTATGCATCTGTATATATATGTATGTATGTATGTATATGAGTGTATGTATGTATATGTGCTGTTCTAGGTTTGAGTGTTTTTATTTTATGCCCATCTTGTAGGCACACAAAATTTTCATATGATTGTGATCTTATGTTCCCTTTTTTCTTTTTTGGTTGTTTGTGAAACTTTATTGATCTGAAATAAAAATTTGATCGCAAAAAAAAAAAACTATTGCAGCACACACTCAAAAAAGGGAACTTGCAGTGTTGTTCAATCAATTAAATATACCTATTTCAAACTTAATATATCTGTGTTATCTTTTTCAACCTAGTCCCCTTGAGCAGGTTTAACTTAAAATGCGCACTTGTTAAGGCCACACAAGCCAGATAATTTGAGACAACTTAACCAAGCTGAGTGTACTGCACAATCAATATGGCACACTAGAAGACTTCCTGTAGGCCAGACGTTGCGCATGCTCAGAAGCGCACAGATGCATGATGCGAAAGTGGTAGGACGGAATATCTTAGACTGGACTCTAAAGCAATTGTTAGTGGAAAAAAACAGCAACATCCAAATAATGACCTGAGTAAGTATGTTTTTATGCAGTGTGTGTGAAGCTAACATGTCAGTATGTGCCTATAATGTGATATTGACAGTGTTAGAGTTCATAAACGCAGAAATGTGTGAAATATCTGAGATATGGGAGTCCATGTTAGTTAGCGAGCTAGGCAGTCAACATGTTAGCTGTCTAGCGAAAAGAGCTGCAATTAAGCTGATGAATCAGAGTTCAGTGAATTCTTCTGAAAGCAGCTTTACTACGATGTTGCAGCAGTTTTGCAGCATTTTAGTTACAGGCCAGACACATTCAGAGGGAGCTTTTCAGGACTGTAGTCTGTTTGTGGTGGTCAGACAGCCTCAGTAAATCTGTGGTGATGAACTACCGCTGCAAGTTAAGAAAGGTGAGTTAGTTTGTGTTGAAGAGCAGGCTAGATATTTTGAGACACCAGCAGTGTTTTAGCTGCAGGCTGATGGCTAACAGTAACCTAGCAGAGTGAGTGAGGGTCGGTGTAGCTGTTGGTTTGCAGTCATTGTTGCCTCTGGGGATGAATATGGACGAAAACACTCTAAATATGTTGCTTAGATTGTTATGTGTGGTTTCCACAAACACTGATTATTGTACAATATCTTGCCTTATAATATAAATTTACTATATAACAAATGAGCACTTTAAATTAAAAACACTTTACCGGCGCTTCTTGTGGTGTTTGAACACGTGCCCCAAATTAATCTGTATTCCACCATTCCAAGAAAATAACACGAATAAGCAAAAATAAAGTTGCATGCCAAAAATTGGGAGCCTGAACAGTTTGGTTGTGCATTGGTTGATCTCTAGTTAATTGGTGCAGAGTAAAATATTAAAACCCTCCATACATATTTGTTTTATTTATTACAGAATGATGCCATTGAAACAAGAAGAGTGTGCATACTTGAGGAGTATCTGGTAAGTATTTTGGACTCTACTTTGCACAGAATTACTCTCAAAAACTCAAAATATGATCTCTGTTTGTACTTTATATAGGCTTGAACCTATACCAGCTGCCATAGAGTGAGAGGCAGGGTACAGGCCAGCCTATTTTTTCAAGTGGTCTGGAGCAATAGTAACATCCAGGCTTTCTGAAGGTCTTTCAATATTTAAAAAAATTTCCAAGCATTTCACACTCATTTGCAATCCAGGAATTTAATAAATAATTTTAAATGTCTATGTAAGCAGTTTGTTACTAGCAACCTACCACAAAAACACATCATTTGTTTCCATTTCTTTAGTTTAATCCATGAAAAATGCCAAAGATGCCAAAGATGCCAACAAAATGATTCCCAAAGAATTAATAGCTGAAAACTTGGCATATCTCAGAATGGTGTGCAGTGTGTCATTAAAATATTTGAGGAAACTGAACAAGTGGAGAACAAATGAAATGGCAGGCCTTATAAAACTATCTGCAGCAGATGAATCAAGTTTTTCAGGAGTGAAATGAAGTTTATAGGATTTACAGAAAGTGTGCAATAATTATATAAGCAAAATTAGGCAGGTGCATAAGTTTGGGCACCCTTGTCGTTTTATTGATTTGAATACCTTTAAGCATTAGTTATTGGAACACAGAATTGCTTTTGTAAGCTCACTGACCCTTGACCTACATACAGAGGTGAATCCAATTATGAGAAAGGGTTAACGTGGCCAATTGTAAGTGTTTCTCCTCTTTGCATCTTCTCTGAAGAGTGGCAACATGGGAGCCTCAAAACAACTCAAATGACTTGAAAACAAAGATTGTTCAACATCATGGTTTAGGGGAAGGACCCAAAAAGCTATCAGAGATTTCAGCTGTCAGTTTCCACTGTGAGAAACATAGTGAGGAAATGGAAGACCACAGGCACAGTTCTAGTTAAGGTCCGAAGTGGCAGGCCAAGAAAAATCTCAGATAGGCAGAGGCGAAGGATGAGGAGAACAGTCATACTCAACCCACAGACCAGCTCCAAAGACCTACAACATCATCTTGCTGCAGATGGTGTCACTGTGCATCGTTCAACTCATTCAGCGCACTTTTCACAAGGAGCCGCTGTATGGGAGAGATTGCTGGTAATTATATCATTGTAAATTACTTGTTGACACATGATCTCTCAAGCGTATCTCGAATATTATCTCTCATGAATTTTGAGTCATAAACAACATTCCGGTCACATTTTTCACATTCCAGCAGATTTTTGGCAACACCAGCGGATAGTTTTGCCAACTTAGTGACTTTGTTGTTAGGACTTTTCAGACCCCCCAAGTGACTTTTATTGTCCAAAAAGCGACTAGCAACAAATTTAGCAACTTTATCTGATGTCATCAGGGACTTTTGAACAGTTTTATAGAGACACTAACCTGTCTGGTTAGTGTTCCGGTGTCTTTCTTGGCCCTTCTCTGTGTTTAGTTCCCTTTCCATTGTTTCCTTGTGTATGGTATTTAGGTTCCCTCTGTTAAGTTTACATACAAATCATGTTTAGTCACTTCCGGTTTTATTTTGATGATCTTGTGTTCCTTGTGCTTTGTGTTTAGGTTTTACTTCCCCTTGTCTCGTCAGTGTATTTTATTCACCTGTGTTCTCACCTGTTTCTTTTCCCCTCATTATCACCCAGTGTATTTAAGGTCTCTGTGTTGTTTAGTTCCTTGGTGCGCTGTCAGTTAATCGTGTGTTTTTCCCTGCTGTGTGCGTTATGTTCAAGTTTATGCTTTGAGTTTGTGTTTATGATTCGATTTCATGTTTATGCTTCAAGTTCATGTTTATGTTTCGGGTTATATCAAGCCACACTTTATAAATAAAGCTTAAAGTATTACAAACTCCTCCTGTGAGTCCTGCATTGGGGTCCTGCAATGCCAGCCACAGCAGCAAACGTGACAGAAACATGTGTCAGACCTATCTCTCGTGAATGATATTTAGGATTCTGATCGAGAAACAGCACTCCTGTCACATGAAGAAGCTGCAATCACTTCTTGGCAAAGTGACTTTCATATATTCTTTATTAATGAGGGTAAAAATGATCATTGACATTAAAAATGTATTTTTTCCTGAGAGATTTGGCCAAGGCGGCTGCAGAAATTGCAACAAATATAACATTACAGTTCTATAAACGGTAGCCAAAAGGGACTGGGTTGATTATAATGCAGATACAATAATGCAGAGTCATAAATACATTTGCAAAAAAGCAATTTCTTCATTTTATATATATGCATGTGTGTATATATATATATATATATATATATATATATATATGCATGTGTATATATATATATATATGCATGTGTATATATATATATATATATGCATGTGTATATATATATATATATATATATATATATATATATATATATATATATTTGCATGTGTATATATATATATATATTTGCATGTGTATATATATATATATATATATATATGCATGTGTATATATATATATATATATATATGCATGTGTATATATATATATATATATATATGCATGTGTATATATATATATATATATATGCATGTGTATATATATATATATATATGCATGTGTATATATATATATATATATATGCATGTGTATATATATATATATATATGCATGTGTGTATATATATATATATATGCATGTGTATATATATATATATATATATGCATGTGTATATATATATATATATATATATATATATATATATGCATGTGTATATATATATGCATGTGTATATATATATATATATGCATGTGTATATATATATATATATATGTATATATATATATATATATATATATATATATATATGCATGTGTATATATATATATATATATATATATGCATGTGTATATATATATATATATATATATATGCATGTGTATATATATATATATATATATATATGCATGTGTATATATATATATATATGCATGTGTATATATATATATATATGCATGTGTATATATATATATATGCATGTGTATATATATATATATATATATATGCATGTGTATATATATATATATATATATATGCATGTGTATATATATATATATATATATTTGCATGTGTATATATATATATATATATGCATGTGTATATATATATATATATATATGCATGTGTATATATATATATATATATATATGCATGTGTATATATATATATATATATATATGCATGTGTATATATATATATATATATATGCATGTGTATATATATATATATATATATGCATGTGTATATATATATATATATGCATGTGTATATATATATATATATTTTAAAAAAAATTGGAAATTACTTTTTGGCACAGCACCGGAAACATGAAATAGGTAGGTTACCATCCCTGACTATGCACTCAGTTGATTTTTCCAATCCATCTGTGTGCACAGCGTTCAACTATGGCACAGGGGTCTCTGTGCAATTAGGGTTTTTGAATGGCTTGCGAGGGGTTATTTCCTTTGAATTTCTGGTATTAGAGGAAATTCAAGCACTTTTCAAATCTTGAAAGGACAATATTAAATTTTAAGCATTTTCAAGGATTTCCAGCACCCGTATGAACCCTGTAATTAGCTGAATGTTGACTTCTTAATTAAATTCAGTTAAGTTGGTCACACATAAGTCAATTTTTTTCATTTTAATAATATTAGTAAATTACATCTAACCTAACTGAGTTTCTAGCAGGACAAGCATAGAGATGAGTATACGGTCAGAGGAAGATTTGACCAATCTGAAGATCATTTGTTACCTTCACTAATCCGGCTTCTATACTGTGATAAATTCTGAAACCTGAGTGAAACTCTTTCAAAAAATCATTCCAAAGGAAAGTTGGAGATTGGACTATAATTAGCTAACACAACTGGGTCAGGTGATGGTTTTTTAGGGCCTGTAGTACATAGCTTATTAATAGAGATAGGCTTTTCGTATTTAAGATCAAAGCATTAAGAAATGGCAGGACTTCTTTGAGCGGTCTTGTAGGAATGGGGTCTAATAGACTTGTTGATGACTTGGAGGAAGTAACTACTTAAGTTAACTCAAAAAGATCAACTGGAAAGAAAGTCTAAATAAACATCATTAGTATTGAAAGTACCTGTACAGAATGATACGTCTGTGAGATGATTATGAATATTTTTTCCCTCTAATGGTTGAAATTGTTTTTGTCATTACTAGTTAAGGTTACAGGAATACTCGGCTTAACAGAGCTCTTACTGTTTGTCATCCTGGCTACAGTGCTGAAAAGAAACCAGTGGTTTTTGATAAGAAAAAGACCTGCTGATGTGTCATACTTGCTTAGTGTATAGAACAAACACCCAAGTTAACAAGGTTACAACCTCCAGTTGAGAATTGCTTAAGGCTACGAGTATTTTGCTGTGAACATGCAAGTCTTGTGGCTGAACATTACATAAGTGAGACTGGATGTGGCTTCCCTGATGATCATGCTGTGCTCCCCTTTAGTGTTGTTTCTGCCTGTGTCACACAAGGGATGCATTTCACTGTTTGGAGCATGCAGTTTGAATTATGAAGAGTTGGAATAGCAACAGGAACAAAATCAGGTCAACAGATTCCTATGAACATAACACACTATGAGCTTCATGCGACTCTCATGCCTCTGTGACAGTTCCAGACAAAACAAAGTGAAACCAGCCACTGATGACTCTACACACACTGGAATTAACACAAGCACAGCATGTCAGGAAAACAACTGGAAAAGGTGTGTCATTTTGTTAAGTTAAACACAATTTCTTCCAAACCCTCAAGGCACTCAGTGCTGTTTTGATCTAATTTCTGCCAAAGAGTAACAAGAGCTATGGGGAAAACTGTGTCACATCCTGACATGAAAGAAAAAATAAAGACAAATTTAGAAAGAAATTGGAAAAAGGTCTGAAGCAATGAATTGGAGATTCAACAGACAGCTATAGCTGTTAGAATATACAGTGCCTTGCGAAAGTATTCGGCCCCCTTGAACTTTTCAGCCTTCTGCCACATTTCAGGCTTCAAACATAAAGATATAAAATTTAAATTTTTTGTGAAGAATCAACAACAAGTGGGACACAATCGTGAAGTGGAATGAAATTTATTGGATGTGTCAAACTTTTTTAACAAATAAAAAACTGAAAAGTGGGGCGTGCAATATTATTCGGCCCCTTTACTTTCAGTGCAGCAAACTCACTCCAGAAGTTCAGTGAGGATCTCTGAATGATCCAATGTTGTCCCAAATGACTGATGATGATAAATAGGATCCACCTGTGTGTAATCAAGTCTCCGTATAAATGCACCTGCTCTGTGATAGTCTCAGGGTTCTGTTCCAAGTGCAGAGAGCATCATGAAGACCAAGGAACACACCAGGCAGGTCCGAGATACTGTTGTGGAGAAGTTTAAAGCCGGATTTGGATACAAAAAGATTTCCCAAGCTTTAAACATCTCAAGGAGCACTGTGCAAGCAATCATATTGAAATGGAAGGAGTATCAGACCACTGCAAATCTACCAAGACCCGGCCGTCCCTCTAAACTTTCATCTCAAACAAGGAGAAGACTGATCAGAGATGCAGCCAAGAGGCCCATGATCACTCTGGATGAACTGCAGAGATCTACAGCTGAGGTGGGAGAGTCTGTCCATAGGACAACAATCAGTCGTACACTGCACAAATCTGGCCTTTATGGAAGAGTGGCAAGAAGAAAGCCATTTCTCAAAGATATCCATAAAAAGTCTCGTTTAAAGTTTGCCACAAGCCACCTGGGAGACACACCAAACATGTGGAACAAGGTGCTCTGGTCAGATGAAACCAAAATCGAACTGTTTGGCCACAATGCAAAACGATATGTTTGACGTAAAAGCAACACAGCTCATCACCCTGAACACACCATCCCCACTGTCAAACATGGTGGTGGCAGCATCATGGTTTGGGCCTGCTTTTCGTCAGCAGGGACAGGGAAGATGGTCAAAATTGATGGGAAGATGGATGGGGCCAAATACAGGACCATTCTGGAAGAAAACCTGTTGGAGTCTGCAAGAGACCTGAGACTGGGACGGAGATTTATCTTCCAACAAGACAATGATCCAAAACATAAAGCCAAATCTACAATGGAATGGTTCACAAATAAATGTATCCAGGCGTTGGAATGGCCAAGTCAAAGTCCAGACCTGAATCCAATCGAGAATCTGTGGAAAGAGCTGAAGACTGCTGTTCACAAACGCTCTCCATCCAACCTCACTGAGCTCGAGCTGTTTTGCAAGGAAGAATGGGCAAGAATTTCAGTCTCTCGATGTGCAAAACTGATAGAGACATATCCCAAGCAGACGTGCAGCTGTAATTGCAGCAAAAGGTGGCGCTACAAAGTATTAACGCAATGGGGGCCGAATAATATTGCACGCCCCACTTTTCATTTGGTGTTTGACATATTTAATAATCATTTTGGTGACTGTATGTACTGAAATGGATTTGTTATAGGTGGGCGAGTGCTGATTGTGAGTCAGAATGTTGTAACTCCAATTGGATTTGGAGGTTAACTATGTCAGTTGCAATATTTGTGCCTTTTTGTCAACATATGACATCCAGCGACCATACTGATTTGTCTGAATAATGGGCCAAAGCACATGCTTACATCAAGCGCCGCCCTTTAACATTACAAAACGCAAGTAAACACATCAACCATTCATCCTCACTCATCCAGAGCTAGGTGGCAGGGGTAACAGTTTAAGCAGAGATGCCAAGACCTCTCTCCGCCCAGCAACCTCGTCCAGCTCATCCAGGGAAACACCAAGGTATTCCCAGGACAGCCAAGAGATGTGATTTCTCTAGCATTGGTCAGGGTCTGCCCTCAGGCCTCCTCCCAGTGGGACATACCTGGAATACCTCACTCAGGAAGTGCCTAGGAGGCATCCTCGATTTGTTGTCCCAAACCCAATTCCAGTTTCCTGTGCATTCCACTAGGTCTCTCCGGTGTATACTGACCTATAGGCTTAGAATGACCCATTTTTTAAGCACTCAAGGGGTAATGCAGTAAAGGCAAAAACAAAGATGTAGGGGGTTAAAAAAAAAAAGGTGCTATTTGTGCCTTTGTAAAAGTCTATCACATTGAGCGCAGCATTCTGCCGCCTGTTAGATTACATGAACCACTGTGTGTCAACTGATTTCAGTCAGCTGACAATCAAGCTTAAGTTGAAATCAATCAAGAAGATTTGGTCTTAGGTCACAGACTAAACTACACCCCCCCCCCACCCCCAACATTTCATCTAAATCTCCTTTGCTTTAATGAATCATAACCCAAATAAATTACTGATGTAGTAATTTCTTGAGAAATAACATTTCCATGGAACACATTTCCATTATATATTTAATCAACTAGATGGATAAAAATGATCTGAAGTTAAAATTAGTGTAACTACTAAAATAAAAAATTTTGACCACATTCAACCTAAAAATTCTAGGATTTACTGTATAAACTGCACATATGAAGATTCAACTACTTGTTACTATAATATAATTTTGAATGTTGTTCTTCTCTATGTGTTAACCCTGCAAACAGACTGGTGACTTGCCCACCTTGCCGACAGGCAACTGGGATAGTTTCCACAACCCACCCACAATCCTGAATTGGATAAGTGGAAGAAAAATCGATGAATGGATTATAATTTTGACGTTCTAAGTTGTAATAAATAGAGATATTCCTAATGATTGAAAAGAATTGTTCTAGAGGGAGAAAGAAACAACAAAATAACCCCAACTTGATCACACACACACACCTCATTCGGCAGATGAAGGAGCGTCGAGAGCCCATGCACATCCTCATGGAGGATTGCTGTCCCTCCTTCTTCACTGTTCCCGTCTTCAGGTCCAGAATCCGCCCTATTAAAATACAAACATTTCAATGAACATACTGTTACACAAGTAGAGGCTACCATCAGTCTACAACAACAACAAGCCTGCTATGCCACTCTTCTTATAGCCGGTATGGACCACACTGAAGCTCAGATGTAGTGTACTCATGTAATTGCTTAGATGACGACAGTAAGTACAGTAAGTATTATCCTAATTAAAAGAACATCTGTTTACTTCACTGTAGTAACAAAACAAACAAAGAGCATCCACTGTAAATTTCTTACTATACCCATGCAGGATCTTGAGAACTTGCTGTGAATGATTGCAGTCACAGCTGAACAAACATCCATCTCAAATACTGTATCTTACAATATTTTTTATAATATTCACTTAACATGTCCAATTAGAATATATTGAGAGTAGAGTGTCTCTTACTGTGCTATTGTTTTTCTACAATATCTAATCAGACTGCACTGCATCCAGCATAATTCAGTGTTTTAATAAAGCTACAGTAAAAGGGAGAATTTATCAGCCTGTTACTAACATCAAACTGACATTTGTGTTATCTAAGTGCATATTAATTTCCTCAACCAATTCTATTCACTGACACAGAAACAGAGATTAAAAGGAAGACATTCTTGTGAAGACCCAAAGAGACAGCTGATCACTGAGACTGCCAGAAGAAAGCAACTTTACATAGCTCTTAGAAACACAGGGAGTTCAGAATGAGTCTCAGTGACATTATGCTAGTAATTCTGTGAATTCTGTTCAAACATTGTACTTTTGCCAAGAGACACAGATGAACTCTTTCAATGACCCTCAGGTTCCTGGATCACATAGTTTAAGTGATTTTGTCTAGGAAAAGGGTTGATTTAAGGTTGAGATATGCAGAATTCAGGTGAAAAGGAGGATGAGACACCACAGCTTGGCTTTGTTGCTTTAGAATCAGAATCAATTTATTGTCATTACATGTCAGACATGTAACGAAAAGGAGTTCCATAACACCCATCCAAGAGATAAGTGTCTGCGGTCTTGCAGCCATCAGAAGCACTGCCGTTTCAGAGGTGCTGCCGTTTTAAACTGAAAAACTGGTGTCCATCATTGGCACAAGACTGATTGTTTACAACTGGATAAAGAATTTTTAGTATCCGGCAACCATGAAGCTTACTGGATCTTTACAGATGACCATAATGATCCATACAGAGGAGAGAAGGTTGGGCAACATGCTATGTGAAACAGATCACATTATATCATTAACTATTTGCCTGGCACTTCTTTCTCACTCAAGCTGTTTTCTAGCTGTGTGACCATACATGTTGAGTAAATCTGTACTTTATTTTACTGTACTTTACAAACAGCTCTAGTTTGTAAGAACAGTTTTAAGTACCGTGTCTTCTAGGACTGCATGAGTAGAGGAAAGAATTTAATTAAAAAAATTTTGGGCTGTTTAATAACACAATGGATTAGTGGTAGCAGCACCGGTGGTTTGAGCGTGTCAGATTTTTGCAAATCTTTTATATTATTTATTAGTCATCATTCATTTCATTTCATTTCACTTTGCAGTTTGGTGAGGTCCCGAAGAGTCAGGTAGGTACCTAATAGGTACCTATAAACACACAGTGCAGTACAAAAGCATTTGTATAGCTCAGACATCCAAAAGCAAACAGCATACACCAAGCAAGTTTAGTTGCGTAAAGGCAATTGCAGGCAAGTTTAATGTTTCCATCTGCAGTAATTGATATTTTGCATAATGGCTCTGTTCTGTGAGCAGCAGTGAGACTCAGCACAGAATGAAGCAGCCATTAATTACTACAGAATAAGTCAAAAAATGAGACCGCAAATCAGCTTGCAGAAGCAAAGCAACTGTGTGCAGGATAAAGCAGCTTATATACCACCCCCTTCCAACATGACTGCACACCAGTGCACAAAGCAAGGTCCATAAAGACATGGATGAGCTAGTTGAGTATCAAAGAACTTGACTGGCCTGCACAGAGTCCTGACCTCAACCCGATAGAACACCTTTGGGATGAATTAGAGCGGAGACTGCAAGCCAGGCCTTCTCATTCAATATCCGTGTCTGACCTCACAAACGTGCTTCTGGAAAAATGGTCAAAAATTCCCATAAACACACTGAAACCTTGTGGAAAACCTTCCTAGTTGAAGTTTTTATAGCTGCAAAAGGTGGGCTGATGTCACAAACCCTATGGAATAAGATTAAGAATAAGAATAGAATGTCACTCAAGTTCATATGCATGTGAAGGCAGAAGAGCACAATTTTGGCAGTATAGTGCATATAGTCAGGCAGTGATTCATGGAGTGCCTGACTTGATTTTGTTTTGCTTTCTATTGGTGGAGCATGCATTTTCTATATTGGTTGATCATGACTGAGATTAAAATCTGATTAACTGTGCAGGCCCACCTGAAAATATTTGACTGTAACTTGCAGCTAGCAGCTGTATTCCTCCTGAAGTGACTGTATTCACACAAGTAAAGTGATGCAAAACTAGTATCACCGTGAGTCAACATAAGGTGTTCAACTAGGTTGAGATCTGGTGACTTTGAAGACCAAAGCATAAGATTCACATCAATTTCATCCTCAGCAAGCCATCAGGTCTTGAAATAAGACCAGGGACTAATGACCAGGGAGTCAGGGGCTAGAGAGAGCATATTTCACCCATACTGGCTTCTCTTCATTAGCACCACATTAAATCCAAAATTGAATTTAAAGTTGTTCTCACATAGACATTATCTTGAATAATCAGGCCCCATCTTTTCTTAAAGACCTCATAGTACTATTTCACCCCAACAGAGCACTTTGCTCTCAGACTGCTGGCTTACTTGTGGTGCCTAGGGTATTTAAAAGTAGAATGGGAGGCAAAGCCCTGAACTTTCAGGCCCCTCTCCTCTGGAATCAGCTCCCAATTTCAATTTGGAAGACAGAAACCCTCTCTACTTTTAAGATTAGGCCTAAAACTTTCCTTTTTGGTAAAACTCAGTTAGTGCTGGATCAGGTGACCCTGAAACCTCCCTTTTTCAGAGCATCGTAACCAATGATTGCATAGTTACTTTGAAAAAAGTAATCCGATTACTGATTACTTAATTTTAGAATAACTAAGTTAGATTACAAGTTACTTTATTAGTTACATTCAACAGCTGCCGGTGTTGTGCCAAAAGATGATCGTCTGCCATAAAGTGATTCTGATGTTTCTATGTGTTTTTATGTATAAGGTCTTTGCCTATATTGGTAGAATGCAGTAAACATGATTTATGAAGGACTATAAAATGAAGAAATAACCTGTTTTCCAAGAATCTTTAGGAGTCTGTTATTATACCTACATATCTTTATAGAACTGCAACGTAATATTTGTTGTCTTTTGTCCTGTCTCTCTCCCCTCAGCCCCAACTGGTCGCGGCAGATGAGTGTAAGTTTGACTGTGCTATGCTGCAACTCCAAATGTTTCCTCAAATTTGACGTAGTGTTTTTTTTAAGCAAGATAGTACAGCACAGAGTGCACAACTAACCTTGATATTGTCATCTTTAGCTGACACAAACTCAAAATACTGCCTGTATTTCCAGCTAGAAAATGCGCATCTCTCTCCCTCCATTGTTTACGTTTGCGTTGCTGTGTGCTATTTATGTCCTCATGCTGAAAACGGGACTTAATTGTCACATCGGCCAGACGTCACACCCTGAGATACAAGAAGAAAGCAAAAATATATCTTTTTACTAAGAAAATTACAAAAACAGTAACACAGTGACTTGGATAAGTAACTTTAATCTGATTACTGGACTGCAAATAGTAACGCGTTAGATTACTCATTAGCAGAAAAAAGTAGTCAGAACTGATTATAACACAGACTAGAGTGAGCTACACTCCCTATCTTCATAGGTCACATGGTCTAATCAGATTCAGGACCCATAGGACCAACCATTTTCACAGAATATTAAATACATAAAGTCTACTTGAAAGAGCAAGAGCCCTTTGGGGACAGATGGGATAAAGCATACACAGATGCATTTCACAAGATTATTTACAGCCTGACACATGCATTTGCCAACCCACAAAAGCCATACACTCTGCATGTTGATGCAAGCTTGAAGGATCTTGGTGCAGTACTTTGCCAAGAGTACCCTGAAGGCCTGGGTCTGGTTGTTTTTGCAAGCAGAAAGCTGAGCACAGCTGAGAGAAATTATTCCATATACCAACTGGAATTCTTGTCCCTCAAGTGGGCAGTAGTCAAATTCCATGACTGCTTATATGGGGCAAGATTCACTATACGTACTGATAACAACCCACTTACGTACATGTTGTCAACAGCCAGGTTGGGCATCGCTGGCTAGTTGCCCTGTCGATGTATGAGTTTGACATCCAGTATTGTCCAGGTTGACACAACATCAATGCCAAACTGTTGTCACGGAACATCCCAGATGTGGATGACAACAGTTCGGTGACTGTGGCAGTCTGGTGTCAAGACTGTTTGCCAGCAAGTCTGTGTACCAGAACCTGCTCCCTCGACACCTGTATGTGTTGCTCAGCCAGGGGCATCTTCACACTGTGTTCCTGACCTGTATGCATATCCTATGCATATGAACTTGAAATTGCTTGAGCTCATGTCAAAACACAGTCTCAAGAAAGCTCAAGAAGGAACTGAAGCCATTGGACCAGCTACCCAAGCTGTCAAGCATGGACAGTGGCCTGATGAAGTATCAACGAATCCGGAGTTATCAAGATTGAAAGGAGAAATAGGGAAGCTTTCCATGAAAGATGGATTGTAGTACCGTTACAGTAAGAAACCATCTGGAGAAACAATCCATCAGCTCATCCTTACAAGGGAGTTTCGGTCGATTGTCATGCGAGCCATGCATGATGATCTGGGACCCCTTGGGCAGGAGACAACTATTGACCTTCTCTGTAGTCTATTCTTTTGGCTGAAGATGTCGATGGATGTAGAAGGGTACCTCAGGAACTGTGGAGAGTATGTTGCGCACAAGACCCCTCCACAAAAAGCTGTTCCATTGCATCAGATCATTAGCCATGGGCTGATGGATCTAGTGTGAATGGACTTCCTTTCCATGGCACCTGACTCCAAGGGTATACGTAATGTCTTAGTAGTCACAGATCACTTTACAAGGTATACTCAGGATTTCCCAACTAAAAGCCAGAAAGCCCAAGTAGTGGCCCTGATGGAGAAATATTTTGTATATTATGGACTGATGTCAAGTATCCATTCTGATTAATGGAGGGATTTTGAGAGCAGATTGATCCAGGAATTGGTGCACCTGACAGGGATAAGCAAGTCACAGACTACTCCCTATCATTTGCAAGGAGAACCGCAGCCAGAAAGGTTTAACAGAACTCTGAACGCCATGCTTGGCACCCTTGGTCGAGAGAAGAAACATAGCTAGAGTCAGCATCTTTCTTACTTGGTCCATGCATACAATAGCACAAAGTGTGATGCTACGGGGTACTCGCCCTACCATCTAATGTTTGGTAAAGAGGCAAGACTTCCTGTTGATCTATGTTTTGGAATGTCCCCAGATGGCATAGAGGATGCATGCCACACCCGATCAGGGCTATATAGTTTTGGATTTTACATTACAGTTTAGTTTTAGTTCATTTTTACTTTTTTTTTTCTCTAATTCAGTTAGTTTTAATTAGTGGTTTTGCTCATTTTTATTAGTTTTCATTTTTGGTTTAATGCTTAGTTTTAGTTTAGTTTCGTTAGTTTTAGTATTTTCAAACTTTGTCAGGTGCAAGATTCAAGAGTGACTAGTGTGTAATAAAAACTTGACAAAAGATACCAATGGGTATGGCCTGGAATTTCAACGCTTACCGGGGCCGTGGACCATGTTGCTTGCTGCGCCATTGCACACAGTTGCCCAATAGCACTCCCAGCTTTAACTTGGAGAGCGGAAAAATGATTTCATATCAATCCGCAAGGCTAAATAAAATTAAACAAAAAAGGAAGGTCAGTTTATCTATAATTTCAGTTAGTTTTAGTTAGTTTTGTAAACTCACAATACAGTTTTAGTTAGTTATTGCTTTTTCTTTTAATTATAGTTTTTATTTATTTCAGTTAACGAATATGTTTTTTCAATTTCAGTTTTTGTTATTTCATTTGTTTTTGTTAACTATAATAAACCTGCACCCGATATGTCATAAAGTTGAAAGAAGATCTGAAACAAGCCTACAAGTTAGCCTCTGAGGCTGCAGACAAAAGGCACTAGAGAAACAAAAGGTTGTATGACCGCCGAGTTACCTTTCAGTCCATAGAGATTGGCAACAGAGTTCTGCTCCAAAATTTGTGTCTAAAAGGAAAACATAAGCTGGAAAGCAAGTGGAATACTCAACCTTATGTTGTCACTGGAAAGATGCCAAACCTACCTGTGTTAAAGATCAAATGGGAGGATGGAAGACCAGGGACAAAGACTAGCCATAGAGACCACCTTCTATCTTTTGGACAGCTTGTGAGAATACCACCCGTCAAACAGATTGAGGAGCCACTTGCCAGGCCAAGGACCAGAGCAGTCACTCACAAGAAAAGCCAAAGAGACAAAAGTCCAGAGACTCAAGAGTTACAGGAGTTCTCTGACTCATCTTCTGATGGAGTATTTTGTCACTCACCGGGCTATGCTAAAAAATTTTGCCCATAGGGTGTTGAATACTGCCAGGTCAGTTGGCATAGACTATGACCCTGTACCAGAAAATGATCATGAACCTGAGCTAAATCATGATCATGATACTGATGTATGATAACGACCTGAAAGTTGAACCTGTTGATGAAAGGGATAAGGGGTGTGAAAGAGGAAAAGCTCCAGAAGACGTCAGGGAGAATGGATCGGAGTTGAGCTCCAAGAACACAGACTGAAAACCAGAGCTGAACCCAGACCCAAAAGAACTATTAAGCCTACCATTAGACTCACCCATGCTGTGTCTTAGTGTAGTGTGTAACAGATGTTTGTTTGTTTTTTAATATATATTTTTTTTACTTGCGGTGTGTGTGTGTGTTTGTGTGTGTGATCTGACCACAGGTTTTGCACACAGTCACCTACCAAAAGCAGTAACCTGATTACTTATTATTCCCATAAGGAACTACAGATAACATCAGCTGCATTGGAGGAACCACTCACTTCTTCTACTGATAGCTGATTGATATTGTTCAGTCCTTCCACATCAGCAAACTGGAAAACATGCAGTCATGCATGCAGTGAGCAGAAGATGAGTAAGCCTCCAAAACATGCTGCTTTAGTTCCTGCGACTAAAACCTAACCCGGGACTTCAAAGGCTGTGCATGTGCTTGTGTATATGTACACAGCAGTATTTTCATCTGCCAAAGCTGTACACAGAGATTACTGAGGCACATTGTTTACCTGGCACTACTGGATTCTTAGCATTCAGAGCTCTGCGGGCAATGCACATACCAACAGACAGACATAAGTATAAATTCTGAGGCTTTACAGTTATCCAGACTGCAGTCAAGAAAAGGAGGTTTAACAAAACAATGCTGCCCTCTAGTGATCAATCTAAGTATATCTCAGAGATTTTTATATTTTAAGTGTTACTTTTGGCCTCTGAGCCTTAAGCACATCATGTAACAAAACATGGAGGAATAACCGCAGATTACACAGGAAGCACACAATATAATGATATCTTAATTTAGTTTTACACGTGTTCCATTTCTAAATGCAAAATTAAAATTTATTTTTCCTTTGACAAATACCCCCCCCACACACACACACATAAATATGAAACAAGTCCCCCCCCCATTTTGATTCTTCCTCGGTCTCTTATTTTACAATAATGACCTTCTTTTCTGCCAGGTTGCAAATTAGTGGTAAACAATTTTATATTTAAGAAACGTGTACAATTGTACAACATAAAATGGCAAGAACCCACCAATGATCTACCTGGATCACAGTGACCTCAAACTGTGAAGCCTCAGAAATAAATGTCAGCACTGTCCAAAGCAAAACATGTTGACAGTTGATTGTGCCAGTTTCAATGGAACAATCACCTGAAAGAAGCATCAACACATTGGAGATATGAATCACTACTTTTGATCAAAACTTTCAGAATAAAGCCAGAGGGAAAACAGGATGTTTGTGAGTTGAGCCTTTAGCCATTAAGTTGATATTATAAGCTGGCCTAATCAACCACTTGCTATGTCTTACTGTTTTATGATGAATACAGTCTCAACCGAAACTGGAGAAAAGCAAAAGTAAACTCATGGTGTGTAAAGTACAAAAGGTTACATCACAGATGTGAAGCTTGTTTAGAATATGAGCTAATTCTTCAAAATCTGATGAATGTCAGAGTTTGAAGGTGGTGTTTGTGCAACAGGTGGTTCTAAGGACCCTCGGCTGCTTCCATGAATTATTTTGCAAAACAATAATGAACAAAAGCAGAACACGATAAGCTGAAAAAAATATTTTTGATAATCCTTTCTCTACCTGTCATGGAGTTTTCTGAAGTGCTGAGCTGTTCCCGCAGCTTGTCCACATCATCAGGGTGGACCTGCTCATACAGAGTGCTGCCAAACCACTCAGATTGGGGGTGGTTCAGCACTGGTGTCACTGAATCTGACACATAGATGACCCGACCCGTCTCTGCAGCAACCACAAACAAGAAGCCATCTGCTGCCTCGAGGATCAGGTGCTTTAGTTCCTAGAGGGATATTAAAGGGTTATGAGCATTTAGACACAAACTAAGAAACACAATCACATTTATACACAAAGATTCAATCAAGCATATCTAAATTAAATACACAGTGAAACTGTGTTCAACTCATATTAAGAGGCAGCTAAAATGTAAATGGACTAGCTCTTATATAGTGCTTTTCTACTTTGAGCACTCAAAGCGCTTATACAACACGTTTTCATTTACCCATTCACACAAGCACTTCAATATGTATCTAAGCTAAGTGCTTTTTATTGTCTAACATTCACAAACATTCATACTCCAATGCTTGTATCGGAGAGCAACTTGGGGTGGCTCAAGTATACTTTGGCATGCAGCCTGGAGCAGCCAGGAATCAAACCGCCAACCTTCCGATCGGTAGGTGATCTGCTCTACCTCCTGAGCTACAGCCATCCCATAATGTGGGGTTGGAGATGACCTTTTATATTTGGCTGGATACTCTTGATCAATTTGAAATAATTACAAATCTGGTCATGATGAAGAACCATTGTTTTAGTCATGATCCTTATAGTCAAAAGGAGACTGTTATTCAAACTTTAGTCATTTATATTTGGTAGCATGGCTCTGTCCTGCCACTCCATGTGCATATACAGTGACTTGCAGAAGTATTCATACCCCTTGAACTTTTCCATATTTTGTCACATTACAACCACAAACATAAATATATTTCACTGGAATTTAATGTGAAAGACCAACACAAAGTGGTATACAATTGTGAAGTGGAAAGAAAATTATACACATTTCAAAGCATTTTTTTACACATAAAAAACTGAAAAGTGCGGTGTGCAAAAGTATCAGCCCCCCTGAGTCAGTACTTTGTGGAACCACCTTTTGCTGCAATTACAGCTGCAAGTCTTTTAGGGTGTGTCTCCACCAGCTTTGCACATCTAGTGACTGAAATTTTTGCCCATTCTTCTTTGCAAAACAGCTGAAGCTCAGTCAGAGTAGATGGAGAGCGCTTATGAACAGCAGTTTTCAGATCTTGCCACAAATTCTCGATTGGGTTTAGGTCTGGACTTTGACTGGGCCATTCTAACACATGAATATGTTTTGTTTTAAACCATTCCATTGTAGCCCTGGCTTTATTGTTTAGGGTCGTTGTCCTGTTGGAAGGTGAACCTCCCCCCAGTCTCAAGTCTTTTGCAGACTCCAACAGGTTTTCTTCCAAGATTGCCCTGTATTTGGCTCCATCCATCTTCCCATCAACTCTGACCAACTTCCCTGTCCCTGTGGAAGAGAAGCAGCTCCAGAGCATGATGCTGCCACCACCATATTTGACAGTGGGGATGGTGTGTTCAGAGTGATGTGCAGTGTTAATTCTCCGCCACACATAGCGTTTTGCATTTTGGCAAAAAAGTTCTATTTTGTTCTCATCTGACCAAAGCACCTTGTTCCACATGTTTTCTGTGTCCCCAACATGGCTTCTGGCAAATTGCAAATGGGAATTTTTATGGTTTTCTTTTAACAATGGCTTTCTTCTTGCCACTTTTCCATAAAGACCACATTTGCGCAGTGTACGACTAATAGTTGTCCTGTGGACAGATTCCCCCACCTGAGCTGTGGATCTCTGCATTTTGTCCAGAGTCACCGTGGGCCTCTTGGCTGCATCTCTGATCAGTGCCCTCCTTGTTCAGCCTGTAAGTTTAGGTGGATGGCCTTGTCTTGGTAGGTTTACAGTTGTGCCATACTCTTTCCATTTCCAGATAATGGATTGAACAGTGCTCAGTGAGATGTTCAAAGCTTGGGAAATCTTTTTATAGCCTAAGCCTGCTTTAAACTTCTCCACAACCTTATTCCTGACCTGTCTGGTGTGTTCTTTGGACTTCATGATGCGGTTTACTCCCCAATATTCTCTTAACCAACCTCTGAGGCCGTAACGGAGCAGCTGTATTTGTACTGAGATTAGATTACACACAGGTGGACTCTTTTTAGTCATTAGCGGTCATCAGGCAACTTCTGAATGCAATTGGTTGGACTCAGAGAAAAGGGG
>JAMQGT020008441.1:40000-60042 GCA_024447675.2 Pterophyllum scalare
GGTCCCCATAAATAAACAGAAATAAATAAGTCATGAGCTGTCCATATCAGAGTTACAAATAGGCTATCTGCAGGGCTCTCAAAGACAAACTCGTTAATGCTACCTGGAATTAAGGGAGCAATTCAAACCAAGCTAAGAAACACTAACAATTTATTGGACCTGCCAGTACCCTGAAAACAAAAACTGTGGTTGTCTGAGCTACACACAAAATAATTTCAGGCAGTACTGATGCCGTATGCTATAGATGTTCTCACCTTGAAAATTTGCTAGGTCCCTCTCCGTCTTCATCATCAAAATCCATTCTAAGAAAAACAACAGAAAAAGAGAGTTACCACTTCTTATCAAAAAGAGTCACCCTCTCTTCATTAAATTTAGTATTTTCTGATAAAGTTAAACATATTATATAAATGATATTATATACATGCATTGGAAAGATAGCCACAAGAAATGATTGGTCAAATGAAATTCATTAGTCAGTGAACATGCATCAGTTTGATCTACCCCTCTCTTCTCATCCGATAGTGATGGCAAAAATACTCCACGTAAGGTTGTCCATAACTTTGCTAACCAATATCTTTTAAGTCTGTTTCTGATTGTTTGGTCAGAGACATTCACACCAGTGGCCTGCTGGAGGTCATTTTTTGCAGGTGGATCTGGAAGTGCAATTGTTAATCATTTTTCAGCTGCTTTGGTGTAGACTGAAACCCCCTCTAAAGCTTCAGGTCAATTAAACTTCTATGATATTGATCTGGTCAGTTAAGTAGCAGAGGTGGTTGTTAATCACTTTCAGCTTCATTAACAAATTTAACAACAGGTGCACTAACCGGGCAACAAGAGAGAGTCCTCTAGACAGCAATGGTTTCACAGGTGGAGGCCACTGTCATTTTTTCCCCTCCTCATCTTTTCTTACCATTTTTTCACTAGTTTTGCATTTGTCAATGTCACAATTGGTAGTATGAGCTGATACCTGGACCCTAGAGGGATTGCACAGGTAGTCCAACTCCTCCAGGATGGCACATCAATAAGTGCCTTTGCCAGAAGGTTTGCTGTATCTCCCACTTTATGTTATCCTCAGATTAAAAAGTGTTTTTAACTGCCATAATTATTATGTCATTATTTGGTAAGTGTTTTTGATTACATTTATCTGCATGAGGTAGAGTAAATGGTTGGTGGTTGTTTTCATTCAAAGGTTTTCATTGTTTTCAAAGATTTTGAGACTGATCGTGCAAAACTGAAATCAAGGTTGAAATTGAGATTGTAGAGTGAAATCATAAGAGTTGTGATTTGGTGGGAGTTGTCATAATAAACTTGCAGAAAATAGGAAGGAACTGAAGAAGCATGGTTTTATTGTTTACTTGTGTATGCTCTAAAGCATTGAAATGCTTGATGATCTTAGCAAAAATGCCTTTATCAATGCAACGCGTGTATTCACTGCCATACGTGTTAATGTAAGACTGTTGAGATGTGATCAAGGTACCAACTTTGAGGGTGAAAATAGAAAATTTGTGAATACAAGGAGGACCTGGATCATGAACAACTGAAAAAACATGGATGCAAGTTCATAATGACCATCACATCTTCGAGCCACATGAGAGTATGGGAGAGACAAATAAGAACGATCAGAAGTGTTCTAACAGCCATCCTTGATGAGTCTGATAAAAGACTTGACAGTGCCTCACTTAGAACCTTTCTATATGAATTGATGGCTATTATAAACAGCAGGTCTATGGCAGAGCACTTAAATAATTCCAAGTGTTGAACCATTCACACCTAACCACATTCTCATGATGAAATCCAGCGTAATGCCGCCGCCTCCTGTTTAGTTTATTTGTCAGGATCTATACTTGCACAAGAGATGGTGTCAGGTGCAGTTCTTGGCAAATTAATTCTGAACTAGGTGGAAGAAGGAGTACCTCCTTAATCGTCAGCAAAGACAAATATGGCAAAGGGATAAGAGCGATACCAAGGTTAGTGACATTTCATGCTTCATGAAGATGGTTCTGGAGGAGATTGGCCAGAGTAACAGGTGTAGTCCCAGTGCTAATGGAAGGTCAGAAAGGTCAAGCTGTTACTTAGCAACTCAACTTTAGACAGTCACAGAAGATACATCACTAGGCGATTGTATCTTGACAGGCAAAAGACTGTTCTACTGCTTATGGCAGAGTAAATGCTTAGTGGTCGTTTTCATTCTTCTTGTTGTTTAAAAGGTTTTAAGACTGATTGTGCAAAACTGAAATCAAAGTTTGATGTGAAAGTGAAATTGTGGAGTGAAATCATAAGGGTTGTGATTAGGTGGCTGTTGAAGCGATAATTATGTCATTTTTTATATGAATTTTTGTTTAAAGACATTTTTATGTAACTTGTTTTTTATGAATATTAATTTGTTTTTGTGTAAACACTACATGGGAACCTAAGAAATATGTTTACATTTTGTGTTGCCCGGGAGAGATGTGTCAGCCTTGTAGTATTTCCTTTTCTCTCAGGAGTCAGCATTAAGCATTGGAGAAGTTTACTTCCTGATAAAGTTTAAGAAATGTTGTTTTAAGGTGACATGGAATTGCACTTTTTTTTTTCCCCATTAATGCAAATGGACTCATTCCCTCTTGGTTGTGTGTAGCCAGGGAGGTATTTCTGTTTATGCTTTATGCTTAATTGCACATATTTATAGTTTAATTTGTGCCATCTATATGCCATAAATGCGTGCTTACTTTGTACAATATTACAGATTTTGCACAGTTCAATGGTGGATTTGATAACTACGTTAAGATATTATTAGAAGAATAAATCCATCAGTAACTGAAGAAACATGGTGTGTATTTCCTGGAGGGAAAGATACTGTTCATTCTTAGGAGTCATTTAAATAGACCTATTTACTGTGTGTGCTGTTGGAACCTTTTGGAGCATTTTTAATAGAATATTTTCTAACTAATATTATGGGGGGGGCTGCTCATCGCCTCTGGCTCTCTGGACTCTTGCCCTTTGGCCGTGGGGACTTCATCTGTGGCGTTCCTCCGTCTCCTCCTCTGGGGTGTGCAAGCGGTTGCCATCAGAATGTGTGGCCCTTGGAGCTCCTAGTGGGCCGTGGATGGCCTGGGTCCCCTGGATCCTTCCCTATTCGCCTCTGGATCGCGGGGGGCATGGTTGCAGTTTCTTGCCCTCATTTTTGAGTACATTGCATGACAGAGGCGCATACAGACACATTACTGCATACAACAAAATTGTGTGTATGTGTGTACGTGTATGTGCATATGTGTGTATATGGATGTGTGAGCATGTGTGTATATATCTACTCTTCTTCGATTATTTTTTTCCTTTCTTCCCTTTGCTTCTCTTCTCCCCCCCTTTGTTTACTTTTTTTTCCCACCTCTTGTTCTTGCGCCTTCCTTGTTGCCTGTCAGTCCTGGCATAAATAACTAAATCAAAAAAATAAATAAATAAAAATACAAACATTAACAAGAATAGCCTATAGAAAACTTATAGAGCTGTTCTTGTAAAAGCAAATATGTTTGGTACATTAGTGCATTCAGATCAACATTCCGATTGCAAAAAATGCCAGACATGACAGGTTTTAAAAAAATGCTGAATATCAGCCATACTGATTATTGGATGGTGCCTAATTGTTAAACAAAAGAGCAAGAATCAGCTCCAGTTAGTGGCATGCCCCGCAGTGGAACCCAACTCCACTTTCTTGGAGAGGAGCTTGCATTTAGCAAGTAGTGAACTCAGTGCAGCCAGTACTACTGTGAAGTCATACCACTGTGATGTGCCAGAAATAACATGTTAAATCTTATGTTGTTTCAGAAAGGATCAGAGAGGCTTAGCATTGTTACCAGCAGTATTAAAAAAAATCACTCTTTGATGGTGTACTCATTGCCCAAATGCAAACATGCACTTGCAGGTAAATTTAGAAAGCAGAGGACAACAAGAAAAGTTGGCTCATCAATACAGTTATACTGCAATATTGTACGCATTCTGACAGTTCTAAGCCTGAGTACACTTTTATTTATGATAATCTATCAGAGAATGTTGGCAGACTGTTACAAAGGGACAGTTGGGTTTTACTTTTCACAGCCTTCAACACCCTAATTTTTATTCATGATTCACTTCCACAGCAGATCAGCAGTAAAAATACTCACCCTCCTGATCTCCTCTTGCCCCCACGGCCTGGGACGGCTTCCTCCCATCCTTACCTGTCCAGACCCAACAGCTCCTGGCATTGACACTGTTCCTGGCAACTCACTGCCCATTTCTGTAAGATATAACAAAGGAGGACTAACTATAGTTTTAATCTTATTTCTTTTACTTTTTCACACAGGACAGAGTAGGTTTGGATAGCCTTTTTTCCTTAATAAATGAAACCATCATTTAAAAGCTGCATTTTGTATTTACTCAGATTCAGTGAATCAATGTCAATGCACTACGAAGACTTTCTGGTGGCACATGGCAGCACATCACCTTACTAAATTATTGGTTTTTCCTTGTAAAAAGATTGAAGTAAACTCTCATTTATCATGAGAAAAACTTGGACATACTTATATACGGTCTTTTGGCACAATTCAAGAGCTCTTGCGCCTGAGATGCGTAGATGAGAGTGAAAACAGTAGCTCAGGGTTTTCTCTGACCTGAGCACAGTCTCATGCCAAGCTGGCTCAGAAGCTATGTAGCTTACATGCCAGCAGACGGCAGGAGAACCTTGTGTTTTTAATCATAGCACTGATGGCCTACTGTAGTACAGTAGATGTAGATGCAGTTTTGCTGCAGCAAGGCAGAGATTCTTGATTGCTTAGGACAAGACCTGAATGCTGAATTGGCACAGTGTCCTAACATAAATGGCAAGTGTAGCACAGCACAAACCTATATAGGATTTACTTCTGCCTGAATACCTGAATCTACAATAATGGAGACTCAGGGATACATGCATTCTCTTGCACACAACCATTTTAATAAGTTTTTACTGAATAATGGTGCCAGTAAAATGCAGGCTGGCTCTTCTATTCAATATTAAGCTTCTATTGTCGGACTACATTGTATGCCATTTCAGCCTCCATCATGATGATGATGATGATACTTTATTAATCCCACAGTGGGGAAATTACAGTTAACAGTTAACAGAACACCCATCCAAGAAGACAAACAAACAAGAAATACAAACAGGGGAGACAGGTGTCTGAGGTCATGCAGCCGTTTTACCGGTGCTACCTTTAAAAACAGAGAGATACACTGGGATAGTTAGGTTAAAAAAAATCATCTCGTACTGTGTCCATTATGAACACCTTACGAGGTTCCAAAAAAACACCTCAGCAAAGCAAATAGCACATTTAAAGCCTGGAGAGCACTAGGGTGGGTGGGTGAGGGGCTGCCAGCGGAGACGAGCAGGATACTATGATGGCCAGCCAGCTTCCAGACTAGCAGTTCATGATAAGATGGGTATAGTCAGCCTTGGTTGCCAGGATACCAGTTCATACAGGTCACAACACAGGGAGGGGGTGAAGAGCATCTGTTTACATAACATCTCCAGGAGATGATTTAGATAGACAGCCATCCAAGGCCGTCTGGGAGCCAAATTCCAAATACTGCAATTGTTTTGGTTCAGGCCGTCACAACTATTGCTGACAGACCTTACAGTTTTCTGGTTACCTCTCAGAAATCCAATCATCCAAATTTGATTCTACTCCGCCACGCAGAACAGACACTCCAACACTCCTCCAGATGTAATCCACTTCGATTCAGCTCTACTGAGTCTGATTGAGTTCGTACTGTTTCTGCATCCCTCACAGGCAGCCTTACTAGGGCCCGAACAGCTGCCCAGAAACCAGGTATCCCCAGGTCCAATTCAGGAAAAATCCTGGTATCAATATATATGCCACGCCCACACAGAGCAGCCAGGAACGTTATCTTCCATCCCCACGGGAATCCATAACATAGCCAGCCAGGTATGTAGTCGGGCCAGAGGAAAGAGGGTTCCCCTTCTCCCAATCTCCTCATGATGAGAATTTGATCATCAATAGTGTTGAGAGACCAGCTGACCAGATCCATAATTTAAATTCCAGTTCAGGGATGTTGTAAAGGGACGCTCTAAGAAGCGAAGCAGCAAAAAGCAGGGGTAGATAGGGAAAGTTGGGGAGAAGAGAAAAATGTGTCTGTGTCCACCGAGAGCAGAAAGAAAAATTTATATATATATATATATATATATGTATATATATATATATATATATATATATATATATATATATATATAAAGAGTCCCTTCACGAAGAAGCAAAGACTTATAGTGATACGATCCCCAAAATCTGGAAATAAGGTGAGCTGAGATAAAGCACATAAGCGAATCCTGTTTTAAAGACATGTTAACACATGTTAACACAAGTCTTGCCTTCCCAGTATGTCTATTTCAAGTATTAGCTCAAAGCACCATGCAGTCCTACTATACCAGTACAGTAGTTTTGTGCCCTGTTCATTACAGTCTGTTTCACTGTCTGTTGCCTGTGACCCTACAAGCTTCACTGCAGGGATTTCTGCAACTCAAAGCACAATAATAAAAAACCCAATACACAGAAATGAGTAAAACAACAGAAATTCAAAATTATTAACAAAACAAACTGAATATTAGCATCTGATTATAGAGAGCCTAGATATCAATGCAGTTCAGTGTTGTTTATATAGAACCTAATCACAATAACACATAACAGGTGCTGGTGGCCTCCACATTTATGTTGCATAGGTGACAAAGATGAACATCAAACTTAGATGTTGTCTGTATGGAAGATGGACTTTATGTACACTGCTAAAAAAAAATAAAGGGAACACTTAAACAACACAGTCTAACTCCAAGTACATCAAACTTCTGTGAAATCAAACTGTCCACTTAGGAAGCAACACTGATTGACAATCAATTTCATATGCTGTTGTGCAAATGGAATAGACAACAGGTGGAAATTATTGGCAATTAGCAAGACACACTCAATAAAGGAGTGGTTCTGCAGGTGGGGACCACAGACCACTTCTCAGTACCTATGCTTTCTGGCTGATGTTTTGGTCACTTTTGAATGTTGGTGGTGCTTTCACACTCGTGGTAGCATGAGACGGACTCTACAACCCACACAAGTGGCTCAGGTAGTGCAGCTCATCCAGGATGGCACATCAATGCGAGCTGTGGGAAGAAGGTTTGCTGTGTCTGTCAGCGTAGTGTCCAGAGGCTGGAGGCACTACCAGGAGACAGGCCAGTACACCAGGAGACGTGAAGGAGGCCGTAGGAGGGCAACAACCCAGCAGCAGGACCGCTACCTCCGCCTTTGTGCAAGGAGGAACAGGAGGAGCACTGCCAGAGCCCTGCAAATGACCTCCAGCAGGCCACAAATGTGCATGTGTCTGCACAAACAGTTAGAAACCGACTCCATGAAGATGGTATGAGGGCCCAGCGTCCACAGATGGGGGTTGTGCTCACAGCCCAACACCGTGCAGGATGCTTGGCATTTGCCATAGAACACCAGGATTGGCAAATTCACCACTGGCGCTTTCACAGATGAAAGCAGGTTCACACTGAGCACATGTGACAGACGTGACAGTCTGGAAACGCCGTGGAGAGCGATCTGCTGCCTGCAACATCCTTCAGCATGACCGGTTTGGCAGTGGGTCAGTAATGGTGTGGGGTGGCATTTCTTTGGAGGGTCGCACGGCCCTCCATGCGCTCGCCAGAGGTAGCATGACTGCCATTAGGTATCGAGATGAGATGATTTTGTTGTCAGCACATTCAACTTTGTACAGAACAAAGTAATCAAGAATCAAGAATACTTCATTCATTCAGATCTAGGATGTGTTATTTGAGTGTTCCCTTTATTTTTTTGAGCAGTGTATATATATTGAGTTCATATTACTTAAAATTGCCTAGTATGTGAACATTACTTCTTAATGCTGAGTAAGCTGAGCTGTTTCATGTCCTTGTCTTTTTTTAATTGTGTTTTTAAGTCCCTTCAACAGCTCCTACTGAAATAAACTGAGTTTATATTACTTAAAAAGCTGTCATGTCAAATCCTTTCTGTTTGTCTCACTATTTGCCTTTCTACCTTTCCACTCCATTCACTCACTCACACACTCACTCATTCAGCCAGATGAAATGGATAAGTGAAACAAACCTGCTGGTATGCCCCAGTGCACCAGTAACATGGTTAATATTTGATACAGTGCGTGTTACTGCATCCAGAGGAACATGCATACACAGTCTCACACATACAATGAACTGAAGGGCCTTCCATCATTCATTCATGAAGTGAATCATTCAAAGTGTTACAGCTATCACACGATGATACACTATGAACTATCTGAGAGAATTTGTGGAGTGCAGGTTTCCATTTTTTTCCAGACAAAAGCTATGACCACCTAATAAGACACATTAGTTACTGTGTCTTATTAGCCTGCTGTTTTAGTTAACTGCTTTACATATTTAAAATTAGAAAGAAGATAAGGAACTACAGAGCCAGGCAAATGTTAACTTTATACGACTCACCTGTTCAGCTAATGCCCATTCACTAATATCCACTAAATAACGTGGGCTAAATATTCATCATTATTGAGTGTAAAAAAAAAAATCCATGCTAGAATTTATAATCTATACAACAAAAAGGAACATACATATATATATATATATATATATATATATATATATATATATATATATATATACACACATATATACACATATACACATATATATATATATACATACATATGTGTATATGTGTATATGTGTATATATATATATATATATATATATATATATATATATATATATATATACACACATATATATACACACACATATATACACACACACACACATATATATATATATATATATACACACACATATATATGTATATATATATATACACATATATATACACACACATACAGACACACACACACACATATATATATATACACACATATACAGACACACACACACACACATATATATATATATATATACACACACATATACAGACACACACACACACATATACACACACACACACACACATATATATATATATAATTTACTGTATATTACTGCATATTATTATATGTATATTACTTATATTAATATATATATTACTGTATATTACTGCAGTGCAGTAAATTACTGTATATTCTAATATACAGTAAATTACTGTACATTACTGCCAGCAATATTCTGTAATATAGAGTAGTAAAGTATAAAGTGATACAAACAAATGTGGGGTGTTTGTTTTGTTTTTTGTATGTGGCTTATTAACTTTTAACATTTCCTCATACATACATGTGTACATACATGTGTATAATAGCATTCTGTTGTTTCACTACTCAGTTAATGGAAAATCATTTCATTACTATCCAAAACTACTTCA
Organism: Pterophyllum scalare; assembly: GCA_024447675.2. Taxonomy (NCBI): domain Eukaryota; kingdom Metazoa; phylum Chordata; class Actinopteri; order Cichliformes; family Cichlidae; genus Pterophyllum; species Pterophyllum scalare. The sequence goes on from JAMQGT020008441.1 coordinate 49,384, forward strand.
TCTGATCAATTAACAATTTAACAAATATTCACAACTTTAACAAATATCTGATCAAGCACTGTCTGCTGTATTTCAGTAATTCTATGTACTGCAGATTGATCTGTATAATGCATGGCCTGAATCATCTTTGTACTCTCATCATCTTTGTATCCAACTCTATCACACCACCCCTCTGCATGTCCTCCTTCAAAACATCCATTAGTTTTCTCTGTGGTCTTTCTCTTTTCCTCCTGCCCGGCAGCTTCATATTCAAAATCATTTGCCCAATATATCCTACTATCCCTCCTCTGCACATGTCCAAACCATCTAAAGCTTGCCCCTCTAGCTTTCTCTTTAAACTGCTCAACCTGAGTGGTCCCTCCGATCTACTAATTTCTAATCTTGTCCAACTTGGTCACTCCCTGCCTCCCGTCTTTTTGTTAGTGCCACCATCTCCAAACCATAGATCATAGCAGGTCTTACTACCATCTTGTAAACCTTCCCTTTCACTCTTCCTGCTATCATTCTGTCACAAATGACTCCTGACATTCGTCTCCACCCACTCCTCCCTGCCTGCACTCTCTTCTTCATCTCTCTTTTTTTCTGCAGTTTCGACTGCTGCCAGTGCCCTTCCATTATCAAATAGGACTATTCATTGTTCATTCTAACAGCACCTCATTTCAACACTCTGTATGCAGCTAATGTACTAACAACCAGCCAGTTCTTTATTGATATTCCCTTTTCATTTACACTGTCAATGAAGTGATGCAGAACATGAAGTAGAATATGACTGACCCGTTTCTTCTAGAGAGTCTCTGTCCTCCATACAGGAAAAAATATTTTGCCATTCTTTAGTGTTATTGCCACACTACTTTCTCAAATTAGCTCAATTTGATTTAATTTAAACTACAATGACAGCTGATTGTGTCATATTAAAATGATTTCCAATACTGCATCAAGCTCTTGAAAAAGCAACTAAAATCTGTTGCTCTCACTTTCACTATGTTCAGTTTATGGCTTGTTAAGAAGCTTTTATTATAGTATATAGTATATAGCATGTTATATTCAACACTATTATTTGATTTGATTTCACCTAGCTCTTGTATACTCCACCCCGCATGCAACACATTGTGTGTGAGGAGGTACACTCACAGTAAGACTGAAAGCATAGAAAAAAGAAACTGGTGTAACTGTAAATTACAGAAATGTGGAGAAAAGACTCTCACACTGAACTGAAATAGGTTATATAGGCTCATCAATAGGTTATAATATATATATATATATATATATATATATATATATATATATATATGTGTGTGTGTGTGTGTGTGTGTGTGTGTGTGTGTCTTTGTCCTGTTTTCATTTATTGTTTTACTAATAAATACCAATTCAGTAAATGCATAATCTTGGATGTTTTTAACTTGTTATATAAACTGATGAAAGCAATGTTTAGAATTGAAAATTCCCTGCTTCTTCCATAAAGTTAATAATACAGCTTACTCATTTAACAGTGGTAAGAGATTAGTATTCTATCAACAGGTTACTACTGCCAAGCAATGATATTGGTACTGGAAAAAGTTTACCCATACAGTGAGGGGATCTAGATCTGGGATGCTATGCTATGGAGGATAATTTGTTGCCTCCATTCTGGCCTAATAAAAGTGATCTCTTCCAGGATGACATTCAGAGAGCTTGTACTCTTACAGAATGGTTTGATGAAGATGAAATATGTTGTTTCAACCCTACAACAGCATTCTAAATACTTCCTGAATCAATCCCATGGAGCACTGAAGCGGTTTTACCACCTTACCATCACTTTGTGTTTGTTTTCTCTTGACACTGTCAACTTTTGTACAAAATTTCAGCTAATATTGTTGACATTTGTTGTTATTTATGAATTCACAAATTGTACTGTGACGTATCACCACTCCATTTTAACATTTAGCAATGTACACTTTCTTTGCTTAGTAGAAGTGTACATAACGGATAGAACTACGTACAAATTCTTTACTTGGTTACAAACAAGCAACTCACTTCTACATGGTCTGATACTTAATTTCTGGTACCTCAATTGTGTCCATTAGCATATGTATTTGCTTATGGGAAGTCTATTAAGAGGGTTTTTAACCAACTACAACGTGCTCCTGTGCACAAATTGTGCATAGTTTAAACTCCCAGCTGCATGTTGCTGGACATGGATGAAGCTGTGCATGGGCCAAAAGCTGATTTGTTGGCAAACAGAGGAGTTCACCGGGAACAGGAGAAGTATGGGGAAAAAAAGTTGTTTTTTTTTAATGCAATATTTAAAGTACAGACAGTGGCTACTTCATTGTTTTTAACATTTGGTTTCACTTCAGCTTTTTTGTATGTTATTACTTCAATCTTCTCTGATGTTAGTCCATCTGGATTATAGACCAACAACAGAACAAGCATGAGCAGCCTACAGACGGTTGTACCACACATTTTTGACTCTGCCCCCATCTGACAACAGATGGTCTCTGCAGGTGGACGGGCAGTCCGTATTTGGACTGCCGACGCTCACAGCTGAGCCATAATTTCCATTCAAGTCAACACCATGGGAATTATTTCTGAAAGTTCTGATATTATACAAATTAAGTTTACTTGTTTTCACAGTGGCTCGATGCCGACTACATTTCAAGTACTTTGCTTATTTATCTAAAACAACAGGAAATGCCTCGGTGTAATGGCAGATTTTTAAAAAGCTACGATTTGGCGTTAGCTTTGTCCAAGCAGTGTATAACGTATTGAATGGCTTTTCTGTGCAATTAAGAATGAACAGGCAAGGAAGAGAAATATACAAATAAGCCAAATGCCGGTGTGAGCCTGTTCCCCATTCACTATTTAAATATCTTAGCGGTAACACAGCATATGAAGGGGACTGAGGTACGGCAACAATATGCAAAATAACCTTTTGTATCACCGAGAGAGGAAAGCAAAGGGTTGAATAAAGGAACCCATAGAGCTAGCAGCTTTACGGGACACGAAACGGACTAAAAGTATGACAACAAATACGCAAAAACGCATTAAATCACATAACGACCAATTCGTTTCGACATAGGTTGGCTGTAAAACCGTGAAGAATGGCCTCGAGGCGGTGTGAATGTCGGCTTGGTGGGGGAAGGGGTATGGATGCTGGAGCCAGGCTACGGCGGCCTGTCGGAGCTTCAACCTTCTTCCAGCAGCAGTCGAAATAAAACGCTGCTGCATTTTCTCTATTAGAATCGTTAACTTTCTGGTTTTTCTCCATCAACACATTAAAACTGCTCACTTACCAGACGGGTTGACCGCAGCGGGGGTTGCCATATTTCCTCAGCGGAGAAAAATAACAAAACGGCGGCGATGGGGATGACGCACAATACGGCTCGAGAGCCCCTGTGAGAGACTGTCTCTACTCCGCGGGATTAGCACGCAAGGCCCGGTCCAGCCTCTAACCTCACATCCGTTAAAACCGGGGAAAATAATGTGGACTCAACCGGCTACCAAAGCCTGTGTAGAATTATAGAAAAATATATCACGTATCTTTAATGGGCAAAAAAAAAATCTCTAAATCCAGATTTAATAAAATGCAAGATGTCTGAATGGTAACACCGCGAGATTTTCGGCTTGCTTGAATAAATTAATGTCAGTGTGGCTGCTGTACGTAACGTATGGCGCTCTGAAAATAATGCTTCAGTGTTTTGAGAGGGCTTGTTTGTTGGGAGGGTTGAGTACATACATTTGCATCTTTACGATTGTTCGGTGCTCTTCCCAATGCCACCGAACCATGTAGCTGTGGAGCTATGGCAACTCTCCTTGCTCAAGAGAACTTAAGTTGCGACCCTTTACATTTTTTTCTGACTTGCTAAACAATTAACTGTCATTCTATGGCCCACATTGTCATTGTCCCAAACCTTTTAATATTAAATGAATCACTTTTAGCAAAACCTTTAACAGTTTAGACACAATGCACAGATCTTGTTTACTCTTATTATAAAACTCTAAGCAGATTTTCACTTACAAACAATTTGGATAGTAGTAACCTCAAGAGGTAGACGTTAACACAAGTACAGCACAGATGTAATTTCTTTAAAAAAAATTCACACTTTATGGTGGGATGAAACTAAGAGCAAGAAGAAACTGGAGAGAATGATTTACTCATGATGTCTCCTTTTCTCACGTTAAATGTTAATCTGTGAGAAAATATGAAAGGAGACGACATTACGAGTAAATCATGTTCATATCTATAAACATGATCAGATTGAAGAAAATAATTAAAACAAAACATGGTAATTATGTAGGTTTTATATTATGTCTTGTTAGATTTATATGTCTCATTCTATAATTTACTTCTAGAAGAGACTTGTTTCATGTGTTTTTCATCTTAAATAATTATTTTTAGTATGAATTAGGTAGCATACAAAGTGAACAGAGACACTTTCATGAGTAAATTATATACTACATACTCAACGGCTATTTTGTTAGGTACACGTGTACACCTGTAGACATGGACAAGCTAACCTGCTGAAGTTGAAACTGAGCATCCAAATGGTGAAGAAAAAGTGATTTAACAATATATCTTTGAATATGATATAGTTGCTGGTGCCATATGGACATCTCTGAATATTTCAGAAACTGCAGCAGTAACTAAAAGAACCACTCATTACAACCAAGGTATGCAGAAGAGCTCTGAACCCACAACATGCTGAACCTTGAAGCAGATGAACTACAGCATGGGAGGATCACATCAGGTGCTACTCCTGTCAGCTAAGAACAAGAAACTGTTGGACAGCGAAAGACTTTGCCAGTTCTAATGGTAGAGTCAGAATTTGGAATAAATGACATAAAAGCATAGATCCAGCTTTCCTTGTAACAGATGATGATGGTGATGCAATGATGTGGGGGATAGTTTCTTGGTGCACTTTGGGACCCATAATACAAATTTAGCAATAATTTAATTTAAACATCACAGCCTACCTGAGTGTTGTTGCTGACCATGTCTATTGCTTTATGACTGTAGTGTACCCATCTTCTGATGGCTGCTTCCAACAAGGTAATGTGCCATGTCACAAACCTCATATAATCTCAAACTTGAACATGACAGTGAGTTGCCTGAACTCAGATGTCCTCCACAGTCACTAGATCTCAATCCAAGAGAGCGCATTTGGGATATAGCAGAACGGGAAATAATTATGATGTATGTCCAGCTGACAAATCTGCAGAAACTGTATGATGCTATCATGTCAATATGGACCAAAATCTCTGCAAAATGTTTCCAGCACCTTGTTGAATCTATGCCACAAAGAATCAAGGCAGTTCTTAAAGCAAAAGGGGAGTCCAACCCAGTACTTACAAGGTGTACCTAATGAAATGTATGTCTTGTGTGGGTTTATGCTTAGTTTTCCACACCTCTTCTGCATTTTTGCTTAATTTTTGTTAAAAAAAAAAATGACACTGTAATTTGTCATGTTTTGCTGTTTGCTGTGGTCATATTTACTTAATTTTAAGACCCACTAAGGACCAGATTATTTTTATTATCCTGGTATGTAACATGCTAGAATTGACAGAGGCTGTACCATGACTGTAATCTTTCTGATTCTGTACTGCAATTAAACTGTCTTTAGGTGATGACATAATTTGAATTTATCATCATAGGGACAACAGAAACAATAGTACAATGAAATCCGGTCTCAGGTTTTGGCTGCACAGTCATTACTTGTTCGATAAGATGATATTTTTTGGGGTATTTTTCATGGTTGATCATAAGCAAAATATAGATTCCGACATATCATTCAGTGGTTCTCTAATGAAGTAGAAGCCCCATCATCACCCAGAGAAGCCAGGGAGCACTGTAAGAATCACCTTTTTTGATTTCTCCAGTGCTTTCAATACCATTCGGCTGAGTCTTCTGAGAAACAAGCTGGAATATGTTGGAGTCAGTCATCCCTTGTCAAACTGGATTATGGACTGTCAACCAACTGACCAAAGTATGTGAGGGCTCTGGACTGTGTCCAATATGGTGGTCAGCAGCACAGGAGCCCCTCAAAGAACAGTCCCTTTTCACCCCGTACACTGCTGACTTCAGGTACAGTTCACAGTTATGTCATTTCTAGAAGTTCTCTGACGACTCTGTGACCGTCAGCCTCATCATGAACAATGAGGACAGCAAGTACAGAGGACTGATCTCGGGCTTTGTAAATTGATGTTTGAGCAATCACCTCCAGATTAATGCGGGGAAGACCCACGAACTGGTGGTAGACTTCCGCAGGTGCAGACATCCCCCTCAATCAGTGAACATCCAGGGAACACATACTGAGAGAGTGGACTCTTTTAAATACCTGGGTTTTCACATAAATAACAAACTGGACTGGACTGACAATACTGTGGCACTGTACAAAAAGGCCAGAGTAGACTTCACCTTTTCAGGAAACTGAGGTTATTTGGAGTTCAGAGGGAACTCCTAAAGACTTTCTATGACTCAGTGGTGGCATCAGTCATTTTATATGGAGTTGTCTGCTGGGGTACCAGCATCATGACAGCAGACAGGAAGAGACTGAACAAAATCATAAAGAGGGCTGGCACTGTCTTGGGCTGTCATTTAGACCCCGTGCAGGTGGTGGGAAACAAGAGGATGCAGGCCAAGCTGGCATCCATACTGAGGAACGACTCCCACCGCATGCATGGGACTGTGGCAGTACTGGGCAGCTTCAGCTTCATCTGAAGTGTGTAAGAGAGTGCCATGGGATGTCCTTCATTCCTGCTGCTGTCAGACTCTACAGTACAACCAGCACTGACCCACAGCACACTAGTTACCATTTTATTCATTCACCTAAACTAAACAAGTGCAATAATGTTCATGTGCAGTTAACAACATATGCAATAAAAGTGCAATAATCATTCACTTTTACTAATCTATAAAAATGTTTATAAATGTTTAGAGTTTTTTAATATTTTTCTCTCCAATTTTATACATTGTTTAGTCTTGTTTTTGTACTAAATGTTCTGCTGTCCCTTTACTGTTTGTAACACCATAAATTTCCCACAATGTGGAACAAATAAAGGATTATCTTATCTTATCTTATCTTATCTTATCTTATCTTATCTTATCTTATCTTATCTTATCTTATCTTATCTTATCTTATCTTATCATTTAAAGCATGTTTAACTTTTAGCCTGATGAAAACCCAACTCCAAAAGCTAGAAAATCTTATTGAACTAATACATCTACATTTAATAATGTAAATTCACATTATCAAATGTAGTCACCTCTTTGTCCTTTGAAAGAAAAACTGTAAAGTATAAGACCACCATAGACACTTGCTGAATATGTTTTGTGGACACATGCAGCTGCACACTGAGAGTGAAAATGGAGCAGTGGTAGGATTGTGTGCAGCACTCTGTTATGTTTTTAGGGCTCAGTATGCCAGAGGGTGGATAGAGCAGCACATCTCCTTATCCACCTCTACCTCCTCATCCCATTCCCCCCACTCTTTTTCATAGCAGTTCCTCAGTGCAGAATGGGAACCATCCTACCTTCAGCAGCTGTGCAGAAGCCCCAAGATTCCTCTGTATTTATGCTGCACTGACAACAGTCCTCCATTCATACATACTGTGATAAAGGCTGTGCTTGGATGATTACAGTCAATAATAGTCTCTTGTGTGTAAGAGATGTTTGTCGAACAAATCAAAGAGGCACTAGATTGTAATTGTAATTCTCCATTCTTGTTTCTTTGCTAGGGAGTTCAAGATCAGACAAATGGACAACAGGGGGGTGGTGTGTGTGTGTGTGTGTGTGTGTGTGCGCACGCAGGCGTGTGTCTGTTCGATTGTTTACAGTTTTACTACATACAAATACTGGTACTTGAGACACAGTGACCACAACCTGTAACTCATGCACCAACACCCTGAACCAATTCTGCTAAACTACATGCACAATTCCTGCTTTACACTGAAATTGCAGTTCTAAAACACACTTTTTTCAAAACACTACACACAATTTTCTGCATTTGGCACAATTTTCATGAAGAAAATCTCTTGTTTTCACAAGGAACACACTGTCATTCAAAATTCTAAGTTAATTGCCCTACTGTGCACACTGACTCATCACATGGGCAAACACTTGTCACACTGTCTTACAACAAACAATCAGAGCTTTAGCATAAAAGGGCAACAGGTGAGCTCTTCTGTTTTGGAGCAATGGATGCCAACATTGGAAACAGAGGCAGAGCCAGAGGAGTGAGAGTAAGAGGAGGAGGAGGATGGGGAGGACGAGGATGAGGAAGACCAAGGACCATAATCTCTGATGAGATCTAAACCACTTTGTTTTGCCATGTGGTCAACCAAGGTCTAACAATGAGGGAAGCTGGGCAAAGAGTACAGCCAAAGTTGAGCAGGTACACTGTAGCATCCATCATCTGGACTTTTCGAAATGAGAATAGGTAAGAAATCTACCCTCACTAGAAAACTGCAGTACTGCATATCAATACAGTACTCAATGAGTACAGTAGTGCAGTATTGCCTGTGGACTGTTCTGTAAGACTGTAAAAATAAAGTATCTTCCAATTATTTGGGAAATGTATTCCATCTCTGTATTCCTAAACAGTATTTACACTAGTCTACTATTTGTATTGCAGAACTGAAAAATTACCAACACAAGGTGGATGGGAACGTTTTCTGTCTCCTGAACAGGAAACTGAAATCATGAACATGGTCCTAAAAAATAACGCTGTAACATTACGGCAAATACAATGAAAAATAATAGAGAACAATGAGATATTTCAAAATATTGATAGGGTAAGCTTTTCAATGCTGGACCATGTCTTGTGCAGAAATAATCTGAGGATGAAACAGGTTTACAGGGTGCCATTTGAATTCAGTTCAGAAAGGGTCAAAGAGCTAAGTAAGTGCTGTACAATCCCACAATTGATGCATCCTCTCAACACTATATGAATTATACATATTTCAGTACTGTAATCATAATGATTGTGCTTCACAATAGTGACCACTACATGTCTATTTCTGATATTGTCATGTGTGTTACAGAGAGTCCATGAGCTAGAGGTGGCTGTAGTGGAGCACCAGTTCATCGTCATTGATGAGATTAGATTCAACCTCACAAAAAGATGAAGGAGGAGAAGAACTATCATTGACCAGCATGCCATTGTTGAAGTCCCTGGCCAGCGTGGAGGGAACATCACAATGTGTGCAGCGATTACCCAACATGGCGTCATCAATCACCATGCCACCCTTGGCCCCTACAACACTGCCCATCTGATCACATTCCTGGACACCCTACACAACACACTCATTCCACCAGATCAGACAGACAGCATTTGGGGCAACGTAAGTTTCCACCGGGCTGCTCAGGTTCATGACTGGTTCACTGCCTACCCACGCTTTTCAATTGTTTATCTCCCTCCATATTCTCCATTCCTCAGTCCTATTGAGGAATTTTTTCTGCTTGGAGATGGAAAGTGTATGACTTAAATCCACAAACGTGTATACCTCTTCTCTCCAGGCTATGGAAGATGCATGTGGAGATATAGCAGTTGATGCTTTTCATGGCTGGATTTGCCATGCTAGATATTTCCCCTGCTGCTTGGCCAGGGAAAACATTGCTTGTGATGTGGATGAGGTGCTGTGGCCAGACCAAGACGGAAGAGAGGATGCAGCATAGTTTTGTTTTTTTTTTGTTTTGTTTTTACTGTAACTGTATACAGTAAATTCTTCTGTTTTGTATGTAGACCACTGTATGTGCAACTTTGTGTTGGTTGGGATGGGATACATTGTTTTTGTGGGAAAAATAAAATATATTTGTTACCGTGTATTTGTGTGTTGTGAGTATAAAAACAATATTCTAAAATATTTTACAACACACTTATGTATGTACTGTCTGTAGAAAGTGTAACACTGAACAAAAAAGGCCTAAGTCGTTATGATAAATGGAGGAGTGTTTTCCATTCACCATAGTGTTTTACATTGAGCATATCAGTGTTCAACTGGTTCTTATCGGTGTCTATTCATATGATGGTTTGTGTGTGTCATCTGAGAACAAACTACAATTTTAAGAGGAGATAACATTGTTTTGAAAGTTTCATTTTGCAGGAGAATTGAAGGGTTTTGCCCATTGTGAGTGAGCTTTTTTTGTGTTGAGTTTTGAGAGTATGAGGCATGCTTTCAGAAAATGTGTTTAAACAAACTAACTCTAATTAACATTTCTTCTGATCCTCCTTGAGATGGTTCTACTCCTTCACTGTTCAGCTGTGTTTAATTAAACTGATTGCACTTGATTAGGAAGACTTAGGAAGAAGAAGGCTTTATTTGTCATTATATGTAACATATAATGAAATTTGCGTTCCAGAACACCCGTCCAAGAAATACAAACAACAGAAACAAACTGGGAAGACAGGTGTCTGAGGTCATGCAGCCACTTTACTGGCGCTACCTTTAGCAGGAAAACAGAAAGAGATACATTGGGATAGGTAGGTTAAAAAAAATTTTTTTTTTATCTCTTACTGTGTTCATTATGAACACTTTACGAGGTTCCAAAGACCACCTCAGCAAAGCAAATACCTAGTGCTCTCCAGGCTTTAAGCTTTAAGCCATCCAAGGCCGTCTGGGAGCCAAATTCTAGATACATAAAAGCTCCTGTGCTTCCAGGATCGTGGTGAAACACGGGGTTCT
>JAMQGT020008442.1:0-43495 GCA_024447675.2 Pterophyllum scalare
AATGTTAGAGAAACTGTAGCTTTTATATACACACAGACACACTTACTCTATAATAGAAAAATACATTTAAATAGTTTATATTTTTATATTTTAGATACAATTTGACTCAAATGGAAATAAAAAAAATGCACGTGCAGCATTAATCATTCAAGCGGACATTTTTTCAATCTTCTGACAGCTGCAACATGTTGACGTTAAACTTCAGCTTAACTTCTCATTTAAAGTGAAAGTTAAATATATAAAGGCACGATAACAAATGTAACCAAATCCTTTAAATTTAAATATTGTTATAAAATAAAGTAACACAGAAACTCGAAGTCTGTGCGTACCTGGTCTGTGAGGCTGCAGCTCGAATGGCAAAACGCACACACTAAAACTGACACCTGATTTCCCTGAAAGGTGTAAAGTGGGTTAAAGGCAGTCAAGTGGAACGCAGCCTGATTTTCCTAACTGCAGAGTGTGGCTGTCACTGCAGGCTGTGACCCACTCGAACATGTGTGAAATCAAATTAAGAGAAATCAGATTTACGGTGCCAGATGAGGCAGAAGTTCTACAGGCCACAGGGGGTCAGTGTGCACCATAAATCGCTGCTCTGAAACAACAGTAAACACAGTTTAAGACTCAGAACTGTCCTTTTATGTTTCTTGCTGGATTTATAATTTATGTTTCTGCTGTGGAAATTAATCTTTGTTTTTGTTTTTTAGCTGTAATCAGACATCTTTGTTCATGAAGAGCAGATACTGGTTAGCACCGGTGTCATGGAGTTAATGGGTGCAGGATTGATTTCCGCTTCCATGAAAAAGCTCGGATACTTGCAAGAATAATTTAGTCACTGTAAAAAGTATCAATCTCTTTCTTCTTGTTATGTCTGATAACACTGAAGGTGTCCTTATCTATGTCACTTTATATGAAAGCACCAGGACTGGGGTTATGATATTCCTTTATCAGTATCATGGACTATAGCCTATACCAAAGATCCAGCCACCATGATTTTAGCATTATTGCAATTTCCACGTCAGTTTTTTTGTAGCCAGATGTGATCCTGTTTGGATGGTTAAGACCTGCACTTCACTTTTGTTGAGCAATATTCTGGTTCTTTACTCCTCTGTTACTCAGCAGGTATCTGTTTCGGTGTGCTGCTAACCGAGACCTGCAAGCGTCAGGGGATATTTTCCTCCACAAAAATAAGATGGTTTGCAAAGCATTCATCTTCAGAAACCAGAAACCTATGGGTGATGTCACAGTGGCTACATCTACAGCTTTGAAATCTCCAGTTTAGCTCGACAGTGGTCACCTTCTGGAACCAATCAAGTTCTGTCTCACTGCACACTTACACGCTCTACATGACGTGCATCAGCACGAGCAGAACTGACAGTGAAACCACACGCTCACATGTTGATAGCCAGTGACATACCCTGGAGGGTCCTCCGTTTTTGACACTTAGAATTACCAAAATTTACAAAAATGGGCGTAACGTTTTATTCAGTGTGATTCAAAACTTGCAACTTGCAGGGGTCAGTTTTCCCACAAACTTCAATAGCATCTTTTTGCAGCCACAGGGGATGCCCCCTAACGGCCATAAAAATGTGAGTTTCAGGCACTTTTGCATTGACTTCACCTTTTAGACCCAGAAGCTCCACCCATCTTTAATATTTACACTGAGGTTTCAGGTATAAAGTACACACACGTTGTGATTTAATGTTCATTGCTCGCTGAACTGTAGACTCGGCTGTTCAGTACTGCGTGTCACTGGAGGCTCGACAAGCCTGCAGAATGCAGCAGCTTCCACATCAGTCGCAGTCAGATGTAATTTCCTGCAGGTGCACAGCTCTGTGCGTTTGATGTGAGACAACATTGCCCTGTTTAATACGTATAAAGTGTACCTAACACATGACGTGAACATGTACTAACTAAAGTAGATGATTGAGATGCAGTCGTGGCCACTTGTGAACCCATAAAATGATGATACAACAGCCATAAACCTGAAGTAGAGTCCTCAGACCAATTACAATCCATCGTTTTATGGCCGAAGTGTGGCCAAGGAACAAAGGATCATTTCTCTTTAGTTCATATTTATAGCAGACTTAACCTTCCCGACACTGACAAATACATCTGTTACCAAGAAATGCCATCTCAGAAAAGGTTAAACAACTGTAAACCAGTGTGAGGGCGATCCAGATGTTATTCATTGCTCTGAAATGATACATTACAAACAACATTTTTCTCGTAAGGCCCTCAGTCACACGCTGGCTCCCTAAACTGGCCCTCAGACATGAAAACTTTGGTCTACGGTGCTAACTCATTTGGGTTTCCACCCCACACTGCAAACACTTTCCCTTTCAATTTTGCATTCAGTGTGTAAAATAAACACTGCATTCGGCTGTTAGAACTAAAAATAAACACCATAAAAATATTGATGGTTGGGAAATCTCTCCGGCTTTGTCCTGACAAAGTGCCCGTGTGCTGCGGTTTGTCTGCCACAACTTTCATTTTGATTTGGGTAAAAAAACACCTGCACGGTCTCCAGCTGTGACAAGGTTAACTCGTTTAAAAGGAGCACACCAGTATTTTCTGCATATTTTTGTCTGAACCCTGATTTGTATATGATGGATCACATGTAAAATCACGGCCTTGTGGGTGGGTTGTGTGATTGTAAAGGCACTTGAGCTCCGAGGTTTATGCAGCAAAGCCAGATGACCTCGATCCGATCTTCCAAGACGAGGAAGCAGGCAGTGATTTGGAGGACGAGCAAGAAACTCCAATAACAGCCCCTCTGATGCAGATGACGCTGAGGCAGCAAGGGAGAGATTAAAGCCTTTTATGACCCCACAAGCGACACCACCGTAAACCGTACAGCAATCTGTGCTGCTCGGCCAGGTAAGACACCTGTCTGATCAACAAATCACACACAAGAAGCAAACACAAGAGCGCAGGAGAGATGGAGATGCAGCTTCTCTCAGTCACAATGGCTGTTTGCATGTCTCACCACCTCACTGCCTCCTTACTGAATTCATTGCTACAGTAAATCTGAGACCGCACAGATCAAAGAGATGAAGACATATTTATTGACAAATACACAAAATATCACAAAGGAGAGTTATGAGTTACTGATTGAGAATAACCGCATCCTCCGAAACATTTCAGTATGGCTTCTCTCATGCTCTTCAGTTACATAGATTAAGACTCATAAATACATATAAAACTGGAACGAGTGTGCGAGCGCTGACAAATGAGCACGTAAACCACAGTATGCAGGTAACCGTCTAAAACAAGCGGTAAGATAAACATGAATAAACAGAGCTCATGCTACGAGAATAAATATGAAAATACAAAAACGTGTAAAAATGCATATATTCGTATTGCTGTTCACCGCTGCAAAGCAATCTTTGGATTCGAGACACGACGGTGAACGTTTACATTCTCTCAGAGACTGATGCTACCTGCACGTTGCATAGCTTCCAGGGAGTAATAAAAGTCAAGCTTCATCAAAACTGAGATGATTTTTACACAAGTTAAACCAGCATTACTGTGGCTAACAGTTTGTTACTTTCAAGTCTATATGTAGTTTTTTAAAATTTCTTATGAAAAATGACTGAACAAGGTGTAACAAGCAGTTAAAGGTTGGAGTAAGATGACGCGTTAATGCAGCGGCGGAGCCAGGCAAGTTTTACAGGGGTGGTCAGGCTGAAACCATTATTTACACGGGGGTGCCAAAGAAACAGACGTCTATTTATTTTTCCAGCTTGGCAAATTGGTGCAGGCCAAACAGTCTCTTTTTTTTGTTGTTTTTTTTGGTCACTTATCATTTGCTCATGCAGACATGTAGCAGCACGCTGTAAGGACTCCTATAACACTCAATTACAGTTAGGAAATCTTTTTGGAAATGCTGCTAAATGGAAGCTAAAATTTATAAGATTATTATAATTGAAATTGATGGATGAGCTGTTAAACTGTGCACGGTGGTAGCAAAATGTTTACAAAAAAGGTTCCACTAGAAACTAGAAGTTACTAAATGTAACTCCAGTGCTGTGATTACTCGCATACTTCTTTAACGAGCCGGGCAAGCCTTTCCACTTTAATGGACGGCTAAAATAATTATTTATACAAGCTTTTTAGGCAGAAACCTTTTTATTTTGTTTTTTGGCCGTACAGAACTGATAACAGAATATATGGATGGAAGTATTGGGACTGTTTGAATTCAGGTGTTTTCGGGCCCACTGTCACAGGTGTTTAAAATGCCGTCTGCCTTTGCAAACATTTGTGAAAGAATGGGTCATCCTGGAGAGCTCACTGTAAGCTGTAAGTGGTATTATTGCAAAGTGTTTAGGACCCACAGAAAGTTAGCCACAGAGCGTCAGACGGGGTCGCCGAGTCCTGAGGCGCACAGGCGTGAAAGTCACCAACACTCGGCAGAGCTCCAAACCACCTCTCACATTAACATCGGCATGGAATCTGTGCACCAGGAGCTTCATCAGGACGTGCTCAGGTGGCTGCTGCTGCTGCTGCCGCCAGCGTTATAGCAGCAGCCATAATGTGGATCAGAGTGCTGACCCACAAAAAGGCATTTTTACAACGCACAAACTGAACTACATCTATTGTCAAAATGTTCATCCTGCAAACTGTCATTTTTGGGATACAGCTTCAATCCATCGTGGACTACGTCACCAGTGCCACCTTTTTAAAAGTATTCGGACTTCCACGCTCCACCCCTGCATTAATGAAACACCGACAGGAAATACCACCAGTTTAGAGGATAAGTGCGTGTTGTTGGTTCTCTGCAAACAAATTATGTTTGAACAGTTGGGGGAGAAAAAAAAAATCCAACTTCCAAATGAAAGGCTGAACTCCAGACAGACATCACAGTATAACTGACTACATGCATGTTACACTGTTACTCCATCTTTCTGTTTTTACTATAATCCCTTAATTGTCACTTTTACCCACAGTATCCACCGTTCAGGAGAATGTACATTAAGTCGCCCTAAAAATAAAAGTAATTTGAAGTTTTGAGGTTGAATATGTGAAGCCATGTCTTTTTGCTTCCAGTCAAAAAGGCACTTGTCTTTTAAATGGTTTCTCTCTAAAGCCAGATATGCAAACCGAAGCACTGCACATACAAATTTATACACAAATGACATAACTCATAGGCACTGACTGATTTACAAACCGCAGCAAAGAAAAACAAAAATTAA
The DNA here is from genome assembly GCA_024447675.2 of Pterophyllum scalare. Classification (NCBI taxonomy): domain Eukaryota; kingdom Metazoa; phylum Chordata; class Actinopteri; order Cichliformes; family Cichlidae; genus Pterophyllum; species Pterophyllum scalare. Next base: position 5,193 of record JAMQGT020008442.1, read on the forward strand.
AATAAAATAAAATAAAAACAGAAAGCAAATCTTGGTCCTCTAAAAGCACACTTTGCTGTAAAGGCTGGAAATGGCAGGTTTGGTTGCTACATACTTAATTTACATGTCAGCCATGTAATCTATACCTTGGGTAATTTCTATGTAAAGTTATTATATATGAAAAACAAGGCACACGTTGGACCCTGGTCATCTGGACAAGACATTTACAATTGTTCCTGCACGCTGCAGTCCAAACATGCGGAGCATAGTGTCAGATTCGTTTGGAGCTTCCCTTTTTAAAGTTTCCTTTAAAAAGTTTCGGTGGCGACGGGAAACTACGCGTGGCTATGCACGGAGATGCTCGACAGGTCGTTCCTGATGATCTCGTTTACTGCAAAGACAGAGAGAAAAGGACAATCAGTATTTGTGTTTCACCATCGCACAAAACAGTCGCCCTACAGGTGGCATCCAAAATATTTAGAGGCTCTTTCTCACTTCTTACTCAGAGTGAAGCTGAAACAACGACGACAGACTCGATGCTCTGTGTTTTCACCTTTTCACAGTTTCGTCAAAGTGGGCGGTGCGTCACCGTCATGCACAAAGTGTGAATGTGGCACGGTTCCTGTCCTGGAGGGGCTTATTTTGAACCTGAAACATCAGGTTTAGGAAAACCTAAAGTTTCAGGGTTTTCTTGTTTTTAGTGCATTGACCGAACTGGCAGGTGAAAGAACAATGACGTGTTTTTAAAGCAAGTCTTTAATCATTAACGCTCGGCTGCAAATATTACCACAGCGCATCGAGGATCATCTCGTGGGTCATCTCACCAACAGCCTCACATGATGGCGTTAATGATGGTGCGTTGCCATTGTGATGCATCAGCAAGAGTTTGGAAACATTTAAGTGAAACCCCACCCGAGCTTTCAACTTGTGTTTTCAAGACACGGCTCAATCCAAACTTTTTTAAAAGACTTGATCAGAAGTTTCTGACTGCTCTCTCTTCCTCTAAAGGTTTCTTTTGTTTTTGTTTTCCCCCAAACTTTTAATGTTGTAAGATTTAAATAAACATTGGAAATTCAAAGGGAATCGAGTGGCACCATCTTTAAACAAAATCACTGGCTTTTTATGACATGAGCTGACGAGGCTAGTGTTAACAGCTGATAGTTTACATGTCTAACAGGCACAGAGCAAAGTATCATTCACTTCAGTTCACATTTATTTATAGAGCTCCAAATCACGACAACAGTTGCCTCAAGGCACTTTCCTCTGCAAGGTAAGATACAACACTACAAGGGAGAAACCTGCACAATAACACAGTCCCTGATAAGAAGGACTAGGCGATGCCAGAGAGGAAGAACTCCCTTTTAACAGGAAGAAACCTCTCGCAAAACCAAGCTCAAGGAGGTGCAGCCATCTGCCATGACCGGTTAGGGTGTGAGGGACAAAACACACACTCTGGGAGAGAGAAGACACAATTTAATGACATGTCGCAGAGGTACATGAACACCTGGGAATGCTCAGCCTATCACAGTGTGTCACGTGAAGTCCCCAGCAGACTGAGCCTGCAGCAGCATAACTCAGGGATGCTTCAGGGTCACCTGATCCAGCCCTGACTACAAGTCTAACACTCGTTAGTACATCTGTAAGGTGCCGTTGCTGCCAGTGTGAGCAAAATCCTCTGAGCCACACAGAGCCTGTTATTTCCTCTGAGTCAGCCTAACAGAATCACTTCACATCAGAGGTCTCCAGATACTTTTTTTTTTTTTAATCAGGAGAGATGATGCAACATCCTGCTGCCTCCAGGTGCACTTGTTTATCAGTTTTTATCAGCTGTGTGCAGATGGTGTGGGACATCCACAGTCTGACTGACTGCAGCTGCTAAACAAGAAAAACCTGCACACAGATATCGATGCACCGATAGCGGGGAAAATCACAAATCGGTCATTTTTACTTGCTAGACTTGAACAAGTTGTTTCCATCTTCATTTTTTCCTTTTTCCTGTTCTTGGAACCATGAACGTGAACGCACTTATTGCTTATTGGAAGACATTTTCACCCTCATCAGTCTCCTGTTTATTGTTTAACCCAGTATCTAGGTTAAGCCGCCCCCTCCTGTCCCCTCTTATAATGATGAGAAATGTGAGAGGGGAAGGGGACAGCCCCCTGGATCCGGCCCCGAGAACCCGAGCCAGAGGGCTGAGGGAGGAATTCCCTCTGTCTGACTGGTTGCTTAAAAGGCAGTCTGGAAACCTGAGATCCCCCTTCACACAATGGAAGAAGTTATTTATTTTTTTTAAAACATCTATTTTCATTGCAGGCAGCAGAGCAGCTCTTTCCTCAGGGACCCAGCACTGGCATGGACGCTTCCTACCAGAAATACCCCACACTTCCTATCACAAAAACACGACGGGTCACATGTGCTGAGCAAGAAACACACACACACAAAAAAAGTCAGGGTGCGTGGGAGGCTGTCATGGTGAAAAACAAAATAAGATATGTGTCATAATCACCTAAATGTGTGGATTCAAACCTTTCGTAATCATCCAACTTCTCGCTGAAGCTGTTTACAATTACAGAGACGCGTTACACTCGTCTAGACGTGAAGTAAACGTGCTTGGCTCGCTGAGCGACTGCTGTTAATAAAAAGGAACAACGAGATGTCTCTGGCATGTTTGATATCTACAGTATGGCGACTCCTCGGTGCATCGCAGAAACACATGGACACGCTGAAGCTATTATGCAGATACGAGGCTGAGAGTCGCAGCAGCGTGTCCTCGCGAGAAACGACGTGGAGGAAAGTCATCGAGACAGCAGGTGCTTTAAATCACTTCCTGTCGGCAAAACCGGGAGGACAAAAAATGAAAATACACTTCGTTAAGTACATCTGCTCAACTGCTCGCGGCATGGCAGAGTGGGATCTGGGAAATCACGACGGGCATCAGGAAAATTAAACAGTTAAAATAACAAAGTAGTTGCATGTTGCACAATAACAGCAGCACGATTTTGGTGATTAAATAAAGTTGATCACCTCGGCAAATGTAGGAAAATTAACCTACATCTAGTCGTCAGTTACCTGTATTTATGTTTTATATAAAAATGTTGCAAAGCCCAGGCTCCACCTTCATTTCATCGGTGAAAAAGGGGCAGCGGCTTTTTGTGTAGTAACCTTTCCTTCCTGCAGCTGAACCTAAACTCTCCAGAATTTAGCTTCGGGTTCAACTCTGTTGTGGTAACAGCAGAATCAGAACGGCCTGCTCTTCTGAGCATATGGGAGAGCGAGATGCTTTTACTGTGCGTCACCGGGACAGCATGCTGCCACCAGTGAATGTGAGGACTGGCGTTACCAGAAGACACACTAGAACCTGGAGAAATAAACTCTCCAACCTCGTCTCCACCCTCCTACAGTCTGCTGCTCCGCTGCCATGTGTGCTCTCCTGGCCCGACTGAACTGCCTGACCTCCTCTCCCCTCTGTTTGATCTGGCTTTGACCTTCGGCACATCTGGAGGTAGAAGGATATAATAGCAGAGTTCGGGCCTCGAGGGCATGTTATTACACCGACTTCTCAACGCGCATGTCGAGCCAGGCGGCCGGCTGTAAATTTAGGACATCCAGACATCGTCAGGCCTCCACATCATGTCATCACCTGTCTAGTAACCATCCAAATCATGGATGAATTATGCTCGGCAGATATTTTTCTTACGCATCATCATGCACCACATCTGGCGGAACGGCTTTCACAAAAGACCGACATGGTAAAAAAGCATAATTCAGTTTATTCTGATATGAAACAAACGGACGGGCAGGCAGTAAAAACGTCTCTTTCACCTCACTGAAGTCACAGCGTTTACTGTTTATGTGCCTGTTGCCATGGCCTACTTTTCACTGTGGTGTCACATTTGACGGGGAGGGTCTAATTGAAAAAAATAAAGTCGATCTATTGATTTCCAAGTGTGTTTACAACAAAGTCCTAAAAATAGGCCCAGCACTAGTGTGACATCTGTGTCATGTGGGTCACATTGATTTGCCCCAGAGAGCTGAGCAGCAGAGAGGCTGCAGACACAGCGAGCGGGACAGCAACATCTGTGCTGCTTTTATTTCACAACATGAAATCTACGTGGTTTTTATTAAACTTACTTTGAGAGAACAAAAAAAAGTTTGTTTTTACACCATAACCTTAAAAGGGGGGAGGCTGTTAAGTGAGATTATTCTGGAAGAAATTGAACCCAAGAGATATATTGGTTAATATATTTGGTCTATCAGAGACAGCCTTCAGCAGAATCGGCACATATCAGCATATAGATGCCAGATTTCAATTTTTTGCAGCACATGCAGCAAATTAATTGCTCTTTTCTCACATGGAAAAGGGTGGATTTGTTCAGGAGGTGGAGGAGGCTGACTGATGGTTGGATGCAGGGTCCGCAGTGATGCGGCCCCTGTACCAGTGGCAAAGAAAGAAAAAGCAGCGTGGGTTTATTTCTGCCCTCACCTATTGGCCATGAACTGCGGACAGCATCTCATTCATTCGGGAGGAGCTCAGAGCCGGCGTTCCTCCACTTCTAACAGAGCAAACTGAGGTTGTTCAAACATCTGACAAGGACGCCTCCCGAGGGGAAAGGTTTTGTCCTCGTCCGACTTGGAGAGAGGTGTTCTGTGTATCTCTGCTCAGTCTGCTGTCCTAACACTGACCAGGATAAGTGACAGAAAACGGATGGATGGATTAAAATAATAAACAGTGTTCCCATCCTTGTCCGTCTGTGAGCCCAATCAATTTCAAACTTTGATGGACCTGAGTTCAGAGCCACATTTGAGGATGTTCAGGTAAGGAGCGGGCTCTGTTAGTGGATAAACATCCTCTGACTGATTGATGACCGCAGGCACTGTATTAAAACAATATCTGATTTTTACACTCTCCAGAAATCGCTGCAGGTATCAGCACTGACCCCAGAGACGGAGTCGGGCAGACACTAAAAGTGAAACTGGAAATAAGAGTTAATAAAAGAAGCTCGGAAACAAGATGAGTCCATTCAGCAGATGTTGGGTTTGCTCAGCTGTCACTGAATTGCTCAAGTTTGAATTTTTCCTATGACAACAATGTAATCTGATAATGACCGTGGGTATGATTTCAAGCTCGTATCTAATGGATCTTTTTTTTTCCCCTCAGTCCCTGTGATTACGACTACGTTCATACAAAGTCATGCTTCAAACCCAAAGTGACAAATAATGATTAATCTGACTGTAATTTGACACAAGATGCTGAGCTTATTTCTGTCAAACTTTACATCTGCTCTGGATTGTGGATGTTGGGGTTTGATATGAAGTAATCCAGGAACGGTTTCCTCTCCCATGGCTGCCGACTGCAGCTGCAGCTGCCTGATACAGCCCGGCTCTCCAACCAGGAAACCCCGAGGAACTCCTGAACAATTAGCAGGACAGCACTGTTTGCCTCATTAAAGGCTGAAAGTTGTCAGCGTGAACCGGCCTGTAATAACACAATAACACAGAGGAACCGATCCGGCAGCGAGATATGCGACTGAACCGAGGGAGGACGTCGGCTGAGAGACCTGCAGTGATACAATGAGAGAAGAAAAAAAAAAAAGAAGAAGCTGGGGGCAGAAAACACCATGAACCCTCCCCCAGTTTACTGCCACGTCAAATCCAGGCCACAAGCCACAAGATGTTCTTGGCCTACATCATGAGGCTCCTACTGGGTTACTGCAAGTCAGTCCCAAAGAGCGGTTCTGTAGTTCACCACAGATTCAGCCAAGGTTTTCTTTTAAACTCAGGTATTATTTTAAAAAGCAAATGTCTGAACAATTGACTACTGGAAGCCTTTTATGTTTAAAGAAAATGACAGAAGGGGAGAAGAAACTATGTTCGTGTATTTCAAAATCATCGTTAGCCGTGCCAGCAGTAGCCTCTGAGGACGCCGGAGCTGATTTGTCGGTCTGTCCAGGCTGAAATATCAGCTTTAATTTTTACGCAGCCGTCTTTTTACGCAGAGTCTTACCGACTCTGATGAAGGCCTGACCCGTTTCCCGGTGTCAGATTTTTTGTTTTTAGCGGAAGGTCTGCAGAACGATAAGATGGATCCTATCAGGGTGAACTGTAATAATCTGGCAATCACACAAAGTCACATCATGAAGTCACAAAGATTAATTTGTCTGATATCTAAATCTAAGTATCTGTAAAACTAATAACGTTCCTACTAACCCTCAGCTGCACTTTGTGTTTAGTGCTGATCAATAACTGTTAGTGTGTGTCTGTACATTTAAATAAGACGGAAAAAATGTTGGAATCATCTTTCAGTATAATTTAGGCGAAAGAGAGAAAAAGCGATTATAGCAGCAAATGGACTGCGTTTATATTTCACTCTTCTAGTCTGACTGACCACTTAAAGCGCTTTAACCTAAAAGCCACATTCACCAAATGACACATATATAAATACAGTTCACACGTGGGCATCGTGCATAAGAACAGCTTCAATATGTGAACAGAAGCATGAGCTAGAGATGAAACCACAAACCTTCCACTTAGTAGAAGACCCCATCTCCCACCCCCCACCTTCTCAACTACAGTCGCCCTACCAAAGTTGTAAAGTAGTCTCTTCACTCTTTTCCAACACCTCAGGTCTCCAGTCCATTTTAGAACCACCTGGTAACCTAATAAGGTTTTTTAGGACTGCAGAAGAACACCGGGGTGCCCGCTCCACACCCACACCCACACACCACACCGGGGTACCCGACTGCCACACCGACACACGACACACACACACACACACACACACACCCACAGCCACACCACACCCACCGGGGTACCCGCGCCACACCCACACCACACCCACCGGGGTACCCGCTCCACACCTACACCCACACACACACACCGGGGTACCCACTCCACACGGGGAGGAAAGGCCGCTGCAGTTATGAAGCCGGGTGACGATGACAACTGCTGCGCCGCCTGAGCTTTACATTTTAATTCAGATAAATCTTTACCCCAGGACGGCTGCACTGCATTACAACATATCTGTGTGTGTTTTTATGGAGTTTAATGATGCAGCAGTAAATGGCAATGAGCAACACATGGCAGATGTGGATACTGGTGAATAGAGCACAAACAAATAAAAAGAAAGCTAACAATTCCTTCTAAACATAATAAAATGTGTAAAGCTGCGTTTTACTGTATGAAATCAGAGTGATTCAACAGAGTCAGGTATGACTCACTAATTTATTCTGATTTTTTTCCTGTGATAATCTAAATCTCTGGTCATCAATTGTAAAGGTCTGACATCTAACATGCCACAGCATGCCATAAAAAAAGCATTTCATAATTCTCTGGCACACATCGAACTCGAATGTTTTGCTTGTGTTACCTCACCGCTGACAAAAGCCTTGGACACACTACTGTGCAGTATAACGTATGGCTCTCACCACCTCCTCCAGACTCGCTCTGAGCCCAGGGGAAGCATGCAAACCTCTGCAGTCAGCAGGTTTTATAGCAGCGTGGCCGACCTCCATCTCTGCAGCCTATACTGTACCTCCAGCTCGGGGCCAGGACTGCACGAATCAGACTTTCCATGAGCAGACATGTTTGTAACCTCTCAGGAGACGGTGTGAAAAAATGTGCAACTGAGGTGGGGGTCTTGATGAATATGAGAAACTCTGCAAACATGGATAATAAGACAGAAACTTTACCACCTGTGCCACTTCTAGTTAAAGATGAAGTTTACTGTGGACGTTTAACAGGATGATTCTGTGAAATTAAAGCAAATTGGACAAAGATTACTCCTCAGCTTCAGGGAATAATGTGCAGATCGTTATACGTTACATAAATCAAATCTGCCCACAATCATACTTCAGAGAGGAGTCACTACGTCAAAAAAACCCCCCAAAAAACACAAAAATCTCAGATATAGTTTTCTGCGCTATAACAAGCACGCTCGACATCACACCTGAGCGTGGCCGTAAAGCTGCATCAGACCGTGCCAAAGGTTTAATGAAGTGAGAAGCCACAATAACACAGGAATGTTTAGCAAAATTTCCCCTCAGTCTAACCGGGATACGAGCTTCTTCAGGAATATCCATTATGGTTGTGATGGCACAGTTAAATACTTTGATTTCATTAACTACACCTGGTCTGGACCTAAGAACCAGAAAAAAAAGCACATCAACAAATCAAATCTGCAGCTCTAGCCTGCCAAAGATTACCGCAGACGGGGTAAAGAAGTGTTAATGTATTTATCCAGACTGCTCGCAGGAAGTGGCACGAGAACAGTCTGAGCGCCGCAGTCTGAGGCCCAACAACAGCGTCTCACTCCCCATCATCAGAAAGCTCGGCCAGACGATGCAGCGGGGGCCCTGGTGACGGATCAAAGCTCCGCTGCTCCGACTGCTGATAGCTGCTGGTTAGCGTTGCTTCATCTACTGAACTCCTCTCCGCCGTGGACCTTGCAACCAGCCACAGGCTGTTTTTTCTTGCCCCGAGGAAGAGCACTTATCCAATTTATTTCCAATCACTGCAACTCAGAGCACAAAGCCCTGAAACCTCAGCGGTGAGCGCCAAGGGCCAGAGCAGTGAGATCATAGAGTTTGTGCTGCTAAAATCCAGCTTTCTGTGACAATAAATAAAGGGCGATGCAAAAGGGGGCATTTATTTTCTCAGTGAGGTTTGAGCAGGCCCGTCCTATTCAGCGTTTAAAGTCAATTATATCAAATTCTAGACCACCAGAGGTTAGACAGTGAAGAAAGCAACGGTTTAAAGCATTGCAACAGCAGTGATAAACATCTTGGCACACTGTGCAGTCACTCCTACAACCATCTACTCCTTCAACAGCCTGTAACCGACTCAAGCATTAACAGTGGAGACAAGTACATACCCTGACCCTGGACATAAAAACTTTTATCACAAGGTACACAAAGAAAAAAAGAGGAAAAAAGCGATTACAAAAAGTGGTCATTACTGGATGCTTTTTGTGGTGTACTGAGGATTGACAAAGGCTTGTGTGTCTGCAGTTCTACACTGTGTGCGATGGGACCTCGAGAATAAGTCAATGCAGGTCAGTGCTGGGCAGACAAAGTGCTGCAGTGGATAGCTCCATCTGTGTGCCTGTGTTTGTTTCCTCCGGGGACTCTGACTCCCACCCAAAGACATGCTTGTTAGGTTAATTGCTGATTTTATTCGATCCCTCTGATGGACAGCCAACCTGTCTGGGATGTACTCTGCCTTTCACCCAGCTGTGATAGCCGGGTCAAACACCCCCCTGCCACTGTAAGGTGGCTAAAAAACAAGTCCCCAACCTCTGAGATCACAAATTAAAGAAATAAAAAATAAAAATAAGGTGGTCGGCGACTGCACAGAATTTTTTTTGCCATCTGGACCGACTGCAAATAGTTGCAGTAACAAACTGGTCGCCCAGTAGTGGCGGGCGGATCGATCCAAATATTAATAATATCGATACCAACGTTGATCAATACCAGTGTAATGAGATCGATACTGTAGCTTCAGTTTCTCTCCTGTATGCAGCGCTGCAGTTTCATCAAAGATGTGAGCTGACCGTTTAAGAGCCGCTCCTCTCACAGCACAGAGCAGGCACACTTTGTGCAGTGTTTAGACGTTATACCGTCACGAGACACGTAACATATTTTACTTGGGGAAAAAAAGGAATTTGTTAGCACTCCCGGCCCGCGGGCCAATTCTGGCCCTGGCCCCTACTTCCGGCCACGATTTGATGTAAAAAAATATCAAAAAAGTAACTTAAAGGGTCAAATTGTCTAACATTTCACTAACTCTTAATTGGAGGGGAAAGCAAAATGTTAAAAAAGTAACTTAAAGGGCCAAATTGTCAGATATTTTTGACATCAAATCGCGGGTCAGAAGGGTAAATGTTTTATAACGTTGTGGAGTGATAATTTTTACAGCTTGTTTATTTAAGAAAAACAAATCCAGAAAATTATTGAATGAAGGGATATTTTTCATTACATTTTTTTAATTGTACTTTCTGAACACTCTACCTGAAAAAAGTTTTAATTTGTTCTTGCGTGATCATTTTGTACACTTTGTTTAAGAAAAAAATCCAGACATCACAATGTACGGGGAAAATTGTTTTGTTGCTGTTCTAATGTTTCAGAACAAAAACTTTTATTTTCATAAAGTATTTTCTGTTACCTATAAACTTCACCCAGTTCTGTCCTGGTTTTTAACTAATTGATGATCCAAAGGAAAAAAAAAAAGAAAATCACACTTAAACACTTAAACTCTTGATAATTATTAAAAAGTGTCAGTATCAGTATCGGCGATACTGGCCCTGTATTTACTTGGAATCGAATCGATACCAAATCTTGCAGTATCGCACTCCACTATCGCCCAGAGGCTGAGCGTGCAGCACCTTCGTCCTCTGGCTGACCGAGTTTTCTCACACGACAACAACTGCATGCGAGGTTGTGTAATGGAAGGCAACCTTTCTGAGTCTGACTCAGACTGATTGCAATCAACCGCAGGTAGACTGACAAAGGTCGGCAATTAATCACCAACTAACTTATAAATGGTGGACAGATCGCCAAAACGCTGACTCAGCCTGCACCGATGATAACTTCTCTGCTCCATCGTTTCTTTCTCTGAGGACACGAGGTAGTGAATCACACAAAGTTACCAAGGTTTGCGTAGGAACGTTTACTGTAAATTGTGCTACTTTTAACACTGGAAAGCAGGTCTTATTTTATCCCTGATGTGTGTGTAAAGTTACCACTAGGAGTGTTTATTTAAATGGAATAAAAGAGCGGGAGATGTTATCAGAACGAGTGTGTCATCACCACAGCGGGACGGTACGCTAGGGTTCATCTCTGCGTGCCTTTTCTTTCGCTCACATTGATAGGTGTAATTACAGATATCTGCTGAAATGCAGCTGTTAATGGGAGTGTGTCAGAATGTCTGAATGTTACCGTATGTTAGCGCTAGTTGAACTAATGCATAATATTCCCAGTCTCACGCTTTCCTCTTCAGTCAAAAGCAACAACACAAACAGCTTAACACGCCAGGATTAAACCCCTCCATCCACTGAGTGCTTTCTGGCGAGCTGTGCCACTTAACTTTGATATTTAATATGAAATAATGTCAAACAGCAACAGCACAAAATGCTGTCAGTTTAAAGAAAGTATTAAGAAATATTACACTCAGGAAATTCCTAACAAAAGTGTCGGCTTTGATGAGGGATTTTTTTTTGTTTACTCTGTACAGGGAGGGAGGCATCTTTTTCCATTTACTGAAATCAGCAGCAGACTTGCTGAATTTTAGAGCTAACAAATATAAAAACGACTCAGCTCTGCAGTGTTTCACAGCCTCTCGGGCCACAAGTTCTAAATGTGAATGGCAATCAGGTCGGGGTTGGCCTTCACACTCGGGAGCGTGGCTGCTCCTCTCCATTGGCCCTTCACGGCATCTGCACAGCTGCAAATCCAACAAACGTACGAGCGACACAGCGAGGCTTTCAGACTGCGGGACGTGAAACTGCATCCAATGCACGCAGCGAGAGCATCTTCGTTAACACACGGACAGCTCGGGGCCCGACAGGAAATAACGCTTTGTGTTCTGTTACATGTTGCACGTGTCAGATGTTACACAGAGATTTCAGGGTTATGTGGAGGAATCCTTTATAATAAAGCAGCTCTTCACTGCATAAATCCTGCGCTCCACCTGAGTCTCAGGTCTCAGGACCGCACACGTTCCCCCATCAACTTCTTAACAGAAGATTTCACCTCTTTAACACAAACATTCACAACCACACCGTCTTCAGAGAGACACACACGAGACTAAAACCTGCCCTTACACTGTGTACACTCCTCGGGCCCTCATTTCTGAGCCTCATATTTGTGCTGCTCTTCGTAGAGTTCTGATCATTAACGAAATGAACTGCATCTGGGTTTTTTGGAAGTTTATAAACTTATAAACTACAATTTGCTCCATTTGGCTCTGGACCAGTCTGTGGCTGGTGTGTTCGATTCTGTGCGGTCCACCATCGGCGAGTCCACCCCAGGCTCTGTACGGATAGCAACAGATTTGCTACAGATCTGAGACTCATCACGGTTAATCACGGTATTATTGCAACCAGACTGCAACTTGAAAACTGATACCAGACTGACTCTGCCTTATATCCACTTTATCCCTGTTTTATCACCGTCCCGATGCACCAATGTCGCTTTGAAGACAGAAGCCGACCGGCAGTCGTCTCAGATCTGGTCCCCATTCCCGACCACTTCAAAGGCAGGGACGCTGCAAGCTGACTACACATGCTCACAATTTTAGCTGCGCCGCCGTCTCCACTCTAGTGATGTGTCGTTCGCAAAAGAGCCGGCTCTGAGAGCCGATGCTTGGTAGTGAATCAGAAGAGCCGACTCCCATTGAATGAGAGCCGGCTCCCCAATTTCTCATTAGCTCTGCTCACAAACCTGAGGACGGGCAAATCTGATGGGCACATTATGCAGCTAATCACACAGGGGGACAGAGGGGGAGACAGATGTTCCACTGTGCGTGGGTGTAGTCCAGGTACAGACAGCAAGACCGCGGGAGGCAGCGGTGCAAAAACACGTGAATATGAGTGATACACGTTAAAGAAGCAGCATTTGGCTGCAATTTAAGGAAACTGGAAACAGCAGAGCAGAGTGCCATCATTGCAAATTGAAAATTACAGTGAGAGCAGGTTCCTCCACAGACCTGCACAGACATAAAAACTGTCCATCACTTGGTGCAGTTGGAGGAGAGAGGCCAAGCTAGGTCTCCGTCTACCAACCCTGGTGAGTCTGGTACCAAACCAGCAACAACTGTAACTATAACCTGTCCTTCTGCAACACAAGAAAAAAAAAATATTCATAATAATCATAAAAAGACTGAAGGTAAAAGGGCTTCTCTGCACACAAACCATTAATTTTTTGGCTTATTTAGGCTAAAATATGAGGCTACAAATGATAGCAAGTAAAGAGCCGTCTGGGAGCCGAAAGAGCCGGCTCTTCTTTGGGAGCCGAGCCTAACGGGCCGGCTCTTCCTTGGGAGCCGAGCCTAACGGGCCGGCTCTTCCTTGGGAGCCGAGCCTAACGGGCCGGCTCTTCCTTGGGAGCCGAGCCTAACGGGCCGGCTCTTCCTTGGGAGCCGAGCCTAAAGGGCCGGCTCTTCCTTGGGAGCCGAGCCTAAAGGGCCGGCTCTTCCTTGGGAGCCGAGCCTAAAGGGCCGGCTCTTCCTTGGGAGCCGAGCCTAAAGGGCCGGCTCTTCCTTGGGAGCCGAGCCTAAAGGGCCGGCTCTTCTTTGGGAGCCGAGCCTAAAGGGCCGGCTCTTCTTTGGGAGCCGAGCCTAAAGGGCCGGCTCTCTGAAAAGAGCCGAACTTCCCATCACTACTCCACTCCCCTGTTTACTGCAGTGTGACTGTTAGACTACACATTAGATTAAACGAAGGACAACAGCACAAACATCAACAAGCGCATCCCATGGTTGTTCCGCGCGTGCTTGACACTGCCCCTGGTGACTGCACACAGTACAGCATGTAGCGCCGTTGAAGTGCAAACTCTATTTTCAACCAAATATAATCCACAGAGGGTGGAATCAGTGAGCATTAGATGCACTTGTAAGATTTTCTCATCTTCATTCAGCTGTTTCCCACACTTCCCCTCTTCTGACTGTGATCAGACCCTAAACCCGCTCGCTCGCTGTGACTTTGCCTCCACCAAAGATAAATGAGATCAGTCTTATCTTCTAAGTCTCGGCAACACAGCAAACAAACACTTTCCACAGATGTTTAACTGCTCTTTTAAATGCCTCTAGGTCAGAAGATTAGCGTACAAAAAAAAAAAAAGAGGAAAAAACCTCTAAGTTGTGTTTTGATGGCCAAAAATTTCCTGGCAAAGTGATACGTGAGTCATATGATAATCAAAAATGCTATCAGCGCCTGGAGATGTATTACAGCCGAAGGGTAATAAAAACCTTATTGTTTCATCAATTAGAGAGCTCAATGGGGATTTCACTCCATAATTTTTTCCATGCAGTGAATTAGAGGTTTTTTAATTCCGTCTTCATAAAATAAAATAAAAAGTTTCTTCTCACCATCATCGAGGTACATCTGATCCAGCTCTTGTGGTTCTTGTTTGATGCTGACAGCCAGTGCTGAGGGACTGCCATCCTCCTGCAGGGAGGAGCGACCCCTCTCCGGCACCTTGGGGTGCTGCTGGGCGGTTGGGCTGGTGCTGCCGCTCACCGGCTGTGCCGGTGTCATGCAGTGGGTTGGAGAGAAGGCGGTGTCAGTCGGGGTGGAGGCCTGTGAGTTTGGGGAGGAAGAGGAGCTACTGGGTGGGTAGAGGTTGGGTGGCTGGTAGCGCCCGGGAGTCTCCTGGATGATGGAGACGTGTGGGATCGGGGACTGTGAGCCCGGCTGCTGGACGGCCGGGCCTCCGGGGAGGCACTTGGAGAAGGGTGAGGGTGCGAGATCGTGCTGTTTAGGGCTGGTGCTCGGTGGTGAGGAGGAGGAGGAGGAGGGGGGCTTGGCTGCAAGTTTCTGCTGGCTGCCAGAGTAAGGCCCGCCAACTACACATGGCCTGAGGTCAGAGGTCATCACTGGGGTCATGACTTGCGAGGGGTAGTATGGCTTTGGGAGCAAGGACAAGCCAGGGCCATGCTGGGTGCACATCAGAGGAGCATCGTAGTCATCACGAGGCTCCGTCTTTATTGTTGGAACTGAGGAAAACAGGAGGAAAAGCTACATGAGCAAACACATATTCCAACCATCCTACCAGTGTGAGTGAGCGAGTGAGTTAGTGAGTGGGTTTGTGGCTAGGATACACACTGCCAAACAAACACTCTCATCAATGAGTCTCTGTGTTAGGGCCTGAGCTCCCCCACCCAACTGAAAACATTCACAAAAGCAGAAAAAAAGCAGTGAAAAAAGGGATGACTCATCAACATGAGAAAAATCTGGCTGCTTCTATAATAAAAGGCCTGTTTTCTTTGGATCCCGCTCCGGTGCTAATATCCACTGCAGTGCATGTGCGATACGAAACATGTTGCTGCAGCGGCAGCAGCAGCTTCGAGCTCGGCGGGGTTCTGCGATTTAAAGGAAAATCAGTGCTTACTCACTGAGACAAAGAGAAAAAGTTTAACTGAACACCAACAGATGAAACCGGGCCTTCGGGGTGTCTGAGCACGGCGCCGATAGCGCGAGCGAGGACCGGAGCCGAGTTCAAATGAGGCACGTCTTGTTCTCAGTCGCTGTCATCTTGGCCATCGATCCAGATTCCACAGAGAAACATGTTGGACAGCGACTTTCAGAGCGCGGGCCATCAATCAGCTGCAGCCAACGACACGACATCAATCTTATATAACAAGCGTTTCAGTGCAGTTACAAGCAAACGACAGCACAGCTGACCCTGAACTGCACCACCGCGCCACCAAACTGGAGCCTTCTCTTTTTTTTTTCTTTCTGCTGAGGCGGTTTGAGATTATAATGCGAAGCATGTGTTTGAAATAGAAGCTGAAATGCTTCATAAGCTGTGCTTTCTTCTACTTATTCTTGTCACACTTGTTTGATTTCTTTTTTTGTCTGCTTTTGTGTTATTCTGTAGCTTTCTTGGGGGATGTCTTTTTAAAAAGATATTTTTAATCTCAGAGGGAGTTCCCAAGCTCAATAAAAAGACTAATTGGAGTAAAAAAAGAAAAAAAGGAGTGAAACCAGGACGTGTCATGCCTAGTGAAGCCTCGCCCGTCAACAACTGTAAAAGAGGAACTGCGATGAGATGGTTACACCAACCGCAACACTAAAATAGCAAATGCACGCCTATTTTGGGTCTGTTTGGAGGAAGTGTGTCTGCCTGCTTGTGGAGGGTAGGCGCATGCACGTGCAGGGAAAGGTGCAGAAGAAGTGCCCTTGGGTTTCCGGAGTGTGAAGATCAACAGTGTGCGCTACACGTCCCAAAATAAATCTGTTGTTTTTGTGCGAGCTGTTGTAACACCTGCCGCTGATGAAGGGGCGGGGAGGAGGTACAGATGTGATTTGTTTAAAACGGAGGCGAAAAGTGAAAAGTTGAGACGACGTGTAAAATTTAAATCAAAGCAGAATGGAAGGATTTGCAGATGGCTTTAACCCAATATTTAACTTCTATGCACCAAATACTGAAACGTGAATGAAAATAGATGCACGGTTCGAAGCTTTGTGATCATCCGAAAACTCTGCACGGTCCACAAGCAGTTAGTTATGAGTAAAAGCAGCATCTTTCAGGAGCATTCTGGGAAAGAATACATGAGAATATAGTCGAGCAATTTAGGAATAAAGTTTCTCAGCCTAAAATTGCAAAAAAAGGAAAAAAAAATTTGGGATTTCATCATCTGTGCTTCATAATATCATTAAACAATATAGAGAATCTGCAGAAACGTGCAGATTTCAGTCTGTAGAGGAGGCTGAAAACCAAACCAAACACCGAATGGTCATAATCTCCAGGTCAGAGCTGAGCTCCTTTGAGACGGACACCCTGTAAGCATCAGTGATGGCACAGGGCTCCGGCCTGTGCGTCTGTGAAGGCTGCATTAATGCTAAATCATTTACAGTGGTAGGCTGTGTGCATTATGCTGGCACAAACCGGCCTGCCTGCAGTCCAGTCATTTGGCACTTCATGAAACAAAAAACTCCCACATTAAGAAAGAATGGGAAACCTCTTCTTTCAGAACTACGGCAGCCGCTTCCTCGGTGCCCTGAATGCTGTAAAAAGAAGAGGAGACGATGAAACACGCCAGCAAACTTGGCCCGCTCTCCTTTTTTAAACAAATCGCTGTTATCAAATTCAAAATGGACGAGTACTTTTTTAGCAAACAATAAAGCATATTTGAAAGGTTGTCTCGGTATTATTTGCAGTTAGCCGTGAGGCTGAAATGATTTGCGTTCGGTGCAGACGTCTCACTGAGGAACTGAGGGCTGGATCGTTTTTTTCCAGCTGCGTTTTCGCTCAGTCTGTCCATTTGTTTAAACTTTCTCAATGATTTTCTCCCTTTCCTCGAGACTGGCACGTTACATTGTTCGGCCCGCTGGCTCGTTGCCTTAAAAGCTTTCACCTTCTGGGAGACACCGACCACGCTCGCTGTCCCGCGGTCTGTCCACTCCCTTACACTCTGCATCCCGAGGACAATGCTCCACTTTCACAGTGGGGCACTCCGTCGCCCACGCACAGGGCTGGGCCGGTTCAGCTGAATCGCAGCTTTGAACCACCCACTGGATTTGCACTCCAAGGCTGGAGTGCAATTAGCAGCGGTTTTTACATTTCAGTTGGTGGGTCAATGTTTATATTTAGCTTGGCAAAAGGTTCCCTATTCAAATAACATGTTTTTCCCATGCCCCTCTCCCCCCACCCTCGTGCGTCCAGTCCAGTTGCAGCAACAGGTATGGAAAAGAACAGATTTTATAGATTTCTTTTTTACAATGGAGGAATAATAGCATTGCTTTGTTCCTCCCTTGCTGAACCACCAGACAAGGGGGGAATACAAACTGTTTGTTCTCGTCTTCAGAAGTAAAATCCCGGCTAAAATGTTTCTAATTAGTCTGGGACAGAGTAGGCAGAGAGGAGACGGAGAGTAGTGAAGGGCTGGCGTGAAAACAAAAAATTAACCAAGAGGCTGGAGCTTAATGGAGGGATATTTTTCACTTTGTGACCAAAGCGCTTTGACTCTTTGGCTCTGAAGCTGACTGGACTGTTTTTGAGTCAAATGACAGTGAAAGCAGCTGCTGGCTGCTCATTACCAACACGTGATCTGCAGCATTAAATGGCGAGCGATCCCGCTGACCCCCAGCTTAACACAATATCTACTTTATTCACATTGTAGCAAGTGGCAGCTGAAAAAGTTTTATTTTGTTTTTTTGCAGTTTCATCACATCAGATGTTGCTGAAAAACAAGTTGCGATGTAAAGCGGACCTTCTATGCCAATTTCCATTCCCTGACTCTTCAAAATAATTCTGAGTGGTGCAGCCCGCCCTTCTGTCTGAAACGAGGCATTTTGGATCCCTTTCCCCTCCTTTTAAGGTGGTAGTTCTTAACCTGTAGTGGGCCCTGGACTACACGGACGACCAGAGGAAAAAACAGAGACAAATCAGGTTTAATGAATCCGATTTTTGAAAGCAAGTGTTTTCTGATGCTTCCCGTCTCTACAGCTTGGACCTTTTTAACTGTTAGATTCCATCTATGGCAGCACAGTGGCGTGGTGGTTAGCACTGCTGCCTCACAGCAGAATAACATCTAGAAGGCCTGGGTTCGATATCACCTTGGCCCCGGCCTCTCTCTCTCTCTGTGTGGAGATTGCATGTTCCCCCCGTGTCTGCGTGGGTTTCCTCCGGTACCTCCCACAGTCCAAAAACATGCAGTTACTGGGGTGAGGTTAACTGCCCATAGGTGTAAGGGCTTGTCTGTGTTGGCTGCGACAGGCTGGCAACCTGTACAGGGTGTACCCTGCCTCTCACCCTATGACAGCTGGGATAGGCTCCAGGCCCCCCGCGACCCGGAAGAGAATGGATGGATGGATTTCATCGATTATTTTTCCTGCTTATCCAATTCGGGGTTGCGGGGTGGATGGAGCCCATCCCAGCTGCCACAGGGCAGGAGGTGAAGTACACCCAGGACAGGCTGCCAGTCTCAAAGGGCTGGCTGTTAGATTGAATGGTGTAGGGCCAGGAACGTTTGCGAATCAATGCTTTAAACTACTTTCTTCTGATTGGCTGCCCCTCTGAATGTGGACAGCAGGTGGGTGGGTTTCTATGCTCATAAGGACGCCCATATTAGGGATATCCTCCCTCACTAACATCATTCAGAGTGAAGATCAGATAAAGACAGGGATTACTTGAAACTTTAGCCATTTTAAATATGAACATCCAGCAGTGTACCAGCACTTGTATAAAAATAAAAATCAGGAAATGTGCCACAGGTGCACTTAAATACCCTTCATGGCAGTTCAGCCTCTTATTAAAGAGAACAGTGACAAAACTTGTAAGCAGGAAGACGGATTTACCGGTGGCGGGGACGTAAGTGAAGCGCTGATACTGGCTTCGTTTCCTCTTGCCGTTGCAGATGTAGAAGTTGACGTGGACGGGAGTGGAGAGTCTTTGGTTTCGGTAGGGGGGGATTTCAACGAGAAGCGAATTCTGCAACACGGAAAAAGTTCTGTCAGGTCTGTTTAGCACAGACAAGAAAATAAAAATGCATTCCAGAATAGAATAGAATGCCTTTATTGTCATTATACAGGATGTACAATGAGACTGTATAAATAAGGTACTTAATCAAAAGGTGCAAAAACACTTAAATGAGTAGCTGTGACAAAGAAACTGAGGACACTGCATGCCCGTCTGCAGCAATCTGTCAAGCACAAGTAACCATGGGAGCCGCCCCCTGCTGGTCATTAGAAAAATGCAGCTTTAAGGGACTTCAGCATTGGTTTAATTTTCAAACCTGGAAGCCCCATCCCTCTTATTCATAACATTTGATATTTAACTTGGTTACTAATTGATTAAACCCCTTTAATTTGTTCTGTAACATTTTTGTCTTCCCGGAGGTGACGCTGGAGGCAGCGAGGTTCAGTAAAAGGAGACTCAAGATCCAGGCTGTAGTCCTTTCAGTTAAATCCACAGCTTAAGTTTAAGGGGCGGTGAATACAATGTAAAAATCTGGTTGTCATCTGAAAACCACAAAGAGAGCATGAAGTAAGGTTAGAAGGGACCCTGGTTGTTTGCACAATGAATAACTCAGTCGATGCGAATAAGTTGAATCTGGGAGTGTCCAGATAGTTTATTTCCCCAGCAGAGCTTCCTGCTGAGAGCGAAGGCCAGAGGTGGCCACACTCCTGGGTTCAGCCCGTGGACACATGAGCCCCACGTGTGCGTTTCTGTGCATGTGTGTGGGAATATATATGACTGAGCGTGGTGGAGGCACAGCTCGGTAGTCGGGGAGGAAGTCATCCGTCTGCAAAACTGTGCATCGGAGGACGGCCGGCCCCGACGTGTACAGGTGAGAGCTGACACACGTTATATTAAATCACTACAACTGTAAAGCTAAGTGGAGCCAGATGAGGCTTTTCTACTCTTCATACTCCCTGAAATCCATCTGCCCTCAGGAAACGGTTCCCCGTGTGGACTGCGTACGCGGCGTCCAGGTCAGGCAGCAGTATTTGCAGGATTTCCTTTAGTTATTTCTGAAAGTTTTATGCTTGCATATTTTATGCTACATCATAAAAATGCAATTTGTCTAAAAAAGAAACAAACAAAAATCTTTAAAAAAAAAAAAAAAAAGGTTTGAGAGGTTTAGGATAATAAAAGTGGTTCCTATCATGCAAACGGGGGGAGGAACAAAATGTGCCAAATTGAGCACAGAGGAGCATTTTTGGACTCCTAAGTGAGCACGTCAAGACCGTCTATCCAAGTTTATATGAGCAATCTGTACGTAATTATAAGTAATTCTTAAAATGAAAACGTAATGATCCCTCATCTGCTCTCACTGGGGGGCAGGTCAGTCTGTTCAGGTGACGTGCTCTGAATTTGTGGTTCAGTCTGAGATTAAAGTCGGCCAAAGCGGCGTCACTGTTTGAAATGGGACCAGTCCAGCAGACTGGGCTGAGTGGGGAGGGAGGCCCTTTGTCTATTCAAGCAGACAGATGTGCCCCAGCAGTCACTGTGAGCGTGTGTGTCTGTGCTTTGCAGAGAGAAGACTCTGGGAGCAGGTGCAGAGCTTCACATTTATACACGCTCTAATCCCCTCGTCTATCTCCCAGACTCCCACCACATCTCTGCCTCTCTGTCTCTCAGCTGTCTGAGGCCAAGACAGGACACACCGCCAGGCTCCAGCTCCCACAGGTGGAAGGCTGAACTCTTGAACACCTTTTCCACACATTTCAAACACAACATGGAGGCTCCCCTCCAGAGGGCTTCTGTCCTGGGCTGAGAAAATCAAGTCATATTACAGTTAAAATGTTGGATGCAAGAGTCGGCTGCTTTCCTGCCTGCAGCGATTTCCTGTCTAATGTGTTTGGTTTGAAGGTCAGAGGTCAGAGGGGAATAGCCAGACTGCTTCCAGCTGACAGGAAGGCAAAAAGTAAGTGCAATAAACACTCGTCACAACCAAAACACGCAGAAGAGCATCTCTGAACGCACAGCACTTAGACCTTGAAGGTGATGGGCTCCAGCAGCAGAAGACCAGGAAACTGAGGGGACAGTTCACACGGGCTCACCAAATTTGGACAAGAGAAGATTGGAAAAGTTTCCACCTGGTCGGATGAGTCTCCATTTCTGCTGCAACGTCTGGAGGGTGGGGTCAGAATTTGGCATCAGCAACAACGAACGTACCCATCTTCTGATGGCTGCCTCCAGCAGGACAGCACTCCGTGTTACAGAGCTCAACAACAAATTCTAGCACAGATTTACTGCAGATGAATCCACTACTGTTAATGTGAGCTGTTCTTCAGCAGACTGAATGGAGCTCCGGTGGCTCTCGGCTCACTTAATACAGACATTAGTTTGCTTTTCAAATGCGACGACTAAACATTTTGGCACCGAGTTCAGATAACTGATGGGGAACAGCTGCTCTTCACACGGCGCTTTTAACCCTGAAAGGAGAGCAGCTTTGTCACCATAACTGCGTCACTTACAGGCTTTGAGGTGTCTCTCTCAACTTTGGCCTCGGTCTCCCAGATGTGGTGGCCATCTGAAAGAAAGGACAGGAAGAGGAAAAATACTTAGTGATGAAATAACCCACCTACTTGGCTCCTGGCAGAAGTGAAGAAATGCAGTGAGTGTTGTTATTATTATCGGTTACATCAGTGATGCATAAAGCAGCCACAGAGAGCGGAGGATATCACGAACGTCATATGAGCTCATATTCTCAGTCTAGCAGACCGGGGACAGACTGAGACACAGCAAACGCACACACACACACACACACACACACACGAAATCTGATGCAATCCTGAATACCAAAGAGATGAGCGACATCTTTGGTGGATGAGAGAAAGCTTGACTTCATCGCCGTGTGGAATCCCAACACGCTCGGGCAGCTGGTTGGCTCGTTAACTCGCAGTGGCTGGAAACTGACAACTCGCCTCGACTTTCAAACCTCTCATTTCTTCTGTTCTCATAGGAATCTGTGTGCCGTCCCCACATAATGATTGTTAAACGCTGTTTTTTTCTTCTTTTTAGTTGCCACAATAAAAAGGTTTTCCCATCAGGCAATAAAATGAGGCATCACGTGAGCTGCTGGAAACGCAGGCCTGCTCAAAAAAAAGCCGAGTTTGATTTGTCATTGTGCCCAATGAGGTGTGAGTAAAACTGTATTTTCAACCAATTTATTAGGCACAGAGGGAAACCACTGATTTTTTTTTAGACCCCTGACTCATTAACAAGGCTCTAAAATGACATTAAAAGCCTGTGAAATTAAAAACTGCACTTTAAAGGGGGGAAAAAAAGTCAGATGTGGCCAAATTTCATGGAGAAAATTGACCCCTGCGTGCTCAGTGTCGCTCAGCATGAAGCCTGCAGTTTGACAGTTTGAGCGTTTGGACTGAGCCGACAGCTCGGTGGAGACGGACGGGAAGCTTTGTGTGCGTGGTAGACGGAGCTGTGAGGTGGCACAGGCGGAGGAGGTGCAGCTCGGCGCTGACAAAGGCGACGCCGGAGAGAGCCGCAGACGTCTCCCCGCTCTCTCTCACTTTCATTTTCCTCACGGTCTCTCCACACGCCCGGCACCGGACTCCGGGATGGCACGATAACATTCGCATCACTTAGAGCTATGAAAGCGCTACAGACTCCCCTGAGCTGATTTTAATCTTTGAGTGAGAAATTTACCCTCATCGTTTCAACTTTTACAGCTAAATGCAAAATAAAAGGTTTTTCCACAGCGCTCCTTCATATGAAACACGGGACCGACCATCATCCAAGAAAAACGAAGAAAAAAGGCTGAGACAGAGCGGGCTGTCACTTCAGTAATAACTCGAGGGAAACCTGAGAGGAGCTCAGCTCTCATTTCTGGAGACATATTTTCAGACAATCACAAGCTTGTCTCCAATATTGTTTTTAAAATGAGGGGTCTGGGTATACTGATTTTATAAAATTTTCAGTGCACCTGCCGTGAATTCAAATGTGGAACTTGGACACAGTTACGGTCTAAACTTTTCTCCATACGCCTGCTATGCTAGACATTTAAAAGAGCGCTTATTATTTTTACTAAATATCAAATGTCTGACCTGCTTTTTACTGCCATTAGCCACATAATGCTTAATGTTTGTGCTACAGTCATTATAGAGATGTAAATGTGTTCGGAGAGAACGTTTATCACGAGATTCAAACCAGAAAAGAGAAAAAGGAAGTGATGCACGATAAAAACTGCAGATTTATCAGCAGGTTTGACTGATCTGCTACACACAACTCAACACGAGGCTGCTTATCACCAAACTTTGCCATTATATGCTGCATGCGTATCATATTATATCCGTCATTGGTAAAAAAAAAAAAAAGATTTAGATTTAATTCCAAGTGGGTTTTCTCTGCATAGTGCCACATTCTGGTCTCAGGGAATTTCACTATCATAGAGCGAAACCCAACAATCCAATTATTCCTATAAAAAGAGGAAAGCCACAAGCAGACTGAGCCTCACGGCAGTCAGGATGACACATGAAGGTAGAGAGGAGGGGAGTTTACAACAGCCTCCTTCGTGAGATTTATGACTTACTGACAGGAACGCTCTGAAGCTTCTGAGGAAAAAAAATGACAGCTTATAACAATAAATTTATCAGCACCTACATTTTTCAGCCTTAAAGTGGATGCTCATTTCTGGCTCCATATTTTTTTCTTGGACTCTACTCGAGATGCGCCGCATGATTCACAGTTCAAAATAATCATCATTTATCTGTAGCCGGGCCTCACCTCAGTTCATCCTCTGACTGACTCATCTCCCTTTATGACAAGTTTCTTCTGATTGGCTGCCCCTCACAAACAGTAATGGGCGGGGCTTCTGGGCTCACTGAGATGACCACTCTCACTGACATCATAAAGATCCAAAAGTAAGAAAAACTGTCAGAAAGCTTTTAGAGCAGTTTTTGACTCAGAGGGATTACTTGTACAAACAGTGAATTCATTCATGGATATGTTTAACATGATCATTCACCACTGTGAAAGGTACATGTATGAGAGAAATTAAGGAAAATCATAAAAGATCCACTTTAATCATAAAGAAGGAAAAATGAAACCTCAGAGATAATAAATATGA
This sequence comes from Pterophyllum scalare, assembly GCA_024447675.2. Classification (NCBI taxonomy): domain Eukaryota; kingdom Metazoa; phylum Chordata; class Actinopteri; order Cichliformes; family Cichlidae; genus Pterophyllum; species Pterophyllum scalare. Next base: position 29,418 of record JAMQGT020008442.1, read on the forward strand.
ACGCTGCTAAAAAACAAAGGCATTCTGCAAACTCCAGGATAATCTGGTGCAGACACACACAGATTGGTGTGTGTGATTATGAATCAAACATAAGACTTATAAACAATATGGTAAGAAAACCTCCCTATAAACAGAGAAGGAAAACAGCTTGTCATGCAGGAAGTCCTCAGTGAGGATATCTGTGCGTAAGCAGCTCCGACTAACTTTAAAAATAGTTAATATGACTAATCTGAGTTTGCCTGTCTTTGCTCGGTCTCACTCTCTTCACTGCAGGAAGCTCTCCAGAAGGGAAGCCTGCGCAGTAAATCCACAGGAAGTAAACTTGTTTTTTTTGTTTTTTTTAAAGATCTCCTTCAACATCTCTGCCTCTGTCTCCACGTCTGCTTCTGCCTCGCGCTCTCTGACTCACGCACATCATTTTTCACATCAGCACCAAGATAGAAAATTTGAATTGAGCAATTTGCTCTCAGTGCCCAGCTACCTACTGCCAGGAAAGTTCTCGAGAGCCGAAAAAGAAAAAAGAAAAAAGAAAAAAAAGGAGCTTTGAAAAGTTGAATGCGTGGGATGCCTTTGTTTGAAAAGGCTGTACCGGATAATTGATAACCACAGAATGTAATTGATAACCACAGAATGTTCCAGTTATAGGGCAACATCTGCGCAACGCCTGCACTGATCCAATGAAAAACTCGAGCAGCAGTTTCTCTCCGGCTCCCCTCCCACCAAATCTCAGCGAGCACACTTTGGTTTCTAACCCCCGGCCCACTGTGCTGGATAATACCCAATATTATCTAAGCTAAACAACTCAGCCTAAAACCACCTCGACCATATAAACCCAGAACCCCTCTCCAGCTCTCACAACGCCCAAGCTCCACCGGCCTTGGCGCCGTCCCAGCCTCTCATAAGTCGCGCAATTCACATTTCGTTAGCAATGGTCCACACAAATCATTACTTTCTCGGAGCAGACATAACACAGAGCAGTCAATGACACAGCGGTGGTGTGCTGCACAGAGTCATGGCAGCCGAGGGGGATCAAACAATATACAATACAGTTATTTGTCATGTTGTGTTTAGAAAGAGAATCAAACAGCTCCTTGTGCGTCTTAATTGGGGCTGGGTGGAGTGAAACTTTGGTGCCCAGAGTGAAACAGCGGGGTGGCATGTGCCCAAGCCCTCATAGCGTACAGTAAATATAAACACATGCTCTACCCAGGCCCATGTGGCACACTGAAAGAGTTCCCTTGTCCTCTGACTGAAGACGGAGACTTCTTCCTTGCTGCACTGAAAACACTCGGAATTTGGAAGCTGAGGCGAGCTCGAAGCTGATAAATGGCAGCAGATACTGAACTGTGCTCCTCAAAAGCACCACTTAAAGCTACAGCGGCGCCTGCCGCCGCACAACGTTTCATAGAGAAATCAACGACTCACACACTGTAATTTATGAAAACATAATCCCATCTGTCTGTGCGACTGTAATTGATTTGTTTATGAAAACAGCCATTGTTCTCAGAAGTGTCAAAGGCAGCCAAACCACTGGGCGGCCATTGTTCCGTCAGTGTAATGAAACTGATGCGCGCTGACCATGAGCACCGCTGAAGGAAAGCGGCCCTCCCTCCAAACCAAACCGCTGCTCACAGATAGGAAATGCTAACTGAGTTAGAACAAACTCACTCGCCCCGATGTTACAGTCATTTCACTCACAGCTCTCATCAGCTTAAAGGAGGACGGTTTCTGCCAGTAATTTTAGAAGCCATCTCGCAGCAACGCAGCGCGGCCAGGTTCAATTTTCAGATCGTCTTACTTGCTGCTCTGACCAAGAACAATTAGACCAAATTGTTTGGGTGTTGCCGTCAGACAGGGAAAGCTCTGCTTTTCTACCTGTTTGCAGCTCCAACTCATCGGCCTGCAGGAGGAGGGACGGGTGAGGGGGACGGTTCAACAAAAACACAGCTACGGTTTGATGGATCAGGGAAATTGTTATTCACTACGATGCTGATTGCAGCCGACCAGTCGGCTCTCCAGAACACCAGGCCAGATGTGAAAGTGCTCTTTTCATATGGGTCTTTTTTTCCTCTGAAAGGATTTCCTCCAGGATCTCTTGCTATTATCAATCACTGTAGGGAAACACTGTGCAGAACCACACTCGATTAAAAATACTGGAGGAAATAAAAGAGGGACCCGGTGAAGGTAATCAACAGCGTGCATTATTTTCCGATAGCTGCGCAGTTGTGAAACAGCAGACTTGTTATTGTTCCAAATGGACACTTTGCGAACTATCGACTTATCATCAGATTTGGAGGAAAATGTCAGGAGCCAGGTGACAGCAGCTAATATCAAAGACGCATAAAAACAGGAAGGTTATTTTAGCTCCATTAGTCAAAGCCAGTCGCTGAATGAAGGCCACCAGATGCAGCCGTAAACTGGTAAATGGGTCTGAGAGCTTTGTCTATCATGTTAGTTATACAGTGGAGGGAGGTGGAGGAGTATCAGTAGAAATGTCTAGGAGAAAAAGAAAACAGGTGGGCTGAATCAGAACAAAGCAATTAAAAAATTATTAATTGAACCCCAAGAAAGAAAGAAAGAAGAAACAAGAGTTCCCAGCTGATAGTTATGAAACTTCTTATAACTTATAGCCATAAATGTATCAAATTTTGTGACCTTAAATCAGACCTACGATGCTCATTAGAGTTGCTTTGCATGATTCACAGTTCAGAATAATCCTTGTTCATCTTTAGCTGGGCTTTGGTGCAGATCCTCAGATCATCTCCCTTCTTTGAGAGTGGTCAATCACACACGGAAGTTTTGAGCACAGGTGGGCGGGGCTTCGGACAAGACCATATTAGGAATATACACTCTGACATCATCCAGAGCCAAAAAACTACCTGAGCCTGAAGTTTTGGTTCCCAGGGCCTGCTTGCATGTACACTGTTTAACACAAACATCCACCACTGTAACACCATACACCATGTAACAAAAACAGAAAAACATGATTGTTTACTTCAAAAGTGGACCTAAGTATAGTTTACGTTGTTGCAGATAATAAATAGCATCTCTCAATAGACGTGACTAAGGACAGCAGGACCTGATTCCCCACATGGAGAGGCTGAGACTTATCAGAGGAAGCATCTTTTGGGCAGGCCTTGGCAAATGAAAGCATGGTGAGACTGAGACTTAGATTACAGGCTGATGTGTGCAGCACCAAGGCCACGCAGTAATCTCTTATGAGTGACCGGCTGCAGCTACGAGTCACAGCTGAGCTGATGCTATCTCGGCCATTTTTGCTGAGGTTGGAGGCGTGCGGGACACGTGGGCAGGATGGGGCAACGCTGCCATTCAGTTACTGCTTTCAGATTGTGCCCTGAAGAGCAGGTGACGGAGTTCGCGGCTCTCTGTGGGAAACAGGGATTTCCTTTATGAGCATGAGTCACGGGTAGCAACAAAAACATGCTCGAAAACATGAATATGAAACTGCATGTGCCTAAAAAAAAAAAAATGAACACAAAGTTGCCGTCTCTTCCTCTCGTTCCGTTTAACACACACACACACACAACAGAAGTTTCCCCAGAACCTCGTTAATTAACACGAGGGGAAACATCGTTTAGGCCATCGGACACTAAAACAAAGACCAAAACAAATGGATTTTTCTTTTTTTTTTTTTAACAAGTTGGCATCTGAAGGCAGGGTCACTCATCCTGCCTGTAATTGCAGGGGAAACTCTGACAGAAACATCCACAAACACACACTTGTAAGTACAGGATGCGCGCAAATACACAACTCTGAGCAATATTTGCATCTGTCAGCGTCCGCATGTTCTGTTACCGCAGCTTTGTGAAAGTTATTTTGTGAGAGCGCTTTATTGGAAGATTTGCAGGAAAATTGTCCATCGGTAAAAATAAATGCTGAAGCCCTTTATGGCAGCACTCTGGATTTATGAGTTTGATTGTTAAATGGTTTCTCAGAGCTCTGCTTTGGCACGAGTCAAAGAACAATAAAAGTCTATAACTTTTCCAGAGCGTACGAGTCCTACACGAGGATTTGAAAGCAGAGATCAGTTGTATATTTTTGAATATGCAGATTTGTTCCTTTAGCCCTCAGCCTTATTATTCAGCATCTTATTATATCAGTGACACCATTTGACCCCAGAGAGTGATGACGTCTCTGCTAGTCCACTGTTTCTATTTATCTGTCTGTTTATACAGAGAGCAGCTGTAAAGAAGAACCAGTTTGATCCACAGGGAGCCCGCAGCTCATAGAGTTAATGAACTGAGAGCTGGTGGCAAAGAAGCAGCTTGGATAAAGAGGTGGAAGGATGGAGGGAGGTGGAGGAAGGAGCAGTGTTGTGGAAGCCTGGCTCAAGGGTGTTTCCATGGTAGGATTGCCCAGGAATCTGACGCTGGTGCCAGACGCGGGGAAACCCTCATCAAAAACAAGGGAGCACGCCCATCATCACCAGTCCTCAAGGCCCTAAAGACAGCCAGATTCACAGCTCAAGGAGAATCAGAGCAGCTAAAGGCTCCTGTAGGAAGTTTTTGGTTTTTGTTTTCTTTGCATCTCCCTATTCTTTCCATACACTGAAAATAGGAGGCAGCAAAAATAGCTCCCCCCGAATATAAAGAGTCAGACACTGTGTGGAAATGAGGAGCTGCACTGGTGGTGGGTTGCAAAGTGGTTTATAAATATGCAGTAACTTTTGGCAGGTTACAGCAGTCAAAACAGTGCACTCGATATGAAATTTGCCAATAGGAAGCATAGAAATACACCAACTGAACCATCAGCTAATGTGGACTGGCTGTGGGATCAGTGGATCTGGCAGGTCTGTGGCTGAGGCCTGTTTGAATCCATCTTCAACATCCTTTGTCCAGTATATCCACTCTCCCTCCTCTGCACATGCCCAAACATCTCAACCTTGCCTGTCGGTTAACGAATTAATTTATGTTATCAGGTCTCATTAATAAACATAGCTGGGTATCATCTGCATAGAAAAGAAAATGTATGGAGTGATTTATAATAATACTGAATAAGGGAAGCATTAGAAGTACAGGTCTCAGTACAAACTCCATGACTAACTTTAATGTGTGAGGAAGACTCCTCATTTACATGGACATAGTGGATACTGCATATTTTTCATTTCTGTTCAACCCAGAGCTTCAGCTTGTGCTCCAAAAAGTGGTTCTGGTGTCAGGTCTAATTCATCAGAATATATTAGCTCTAACTCTGATCTGCCCTTTTCACCTCGTGAGATCAGAGTTAAACAAAGAGTCTGCGAAGAGAGGAGAAAAGATTCTTCTTCTTGTGTTGATAAACAATCTCACTACCCCATCGTACACCGCTGGAGGCAGAGGCCGCCTGTGCGCCCGGGCAGCCTTACATTCCTCCTTTCACAGGTGGAACAATGAAAAGGCTTCCCTCTTTTTTTCCTTTTTGAATGAGTCAACGTCCTGATAGGATCACACGTGTTTACATTGCTCAGCCTTGGCCCAAACTGTACCTCACGTTGCTTTGCTAAAGCTAATCAAGGAAATTGCTGTTTGTAAACGTTGTCGTACCAACATCTGGGAGCAGTCCCCTCTCCCTCCAAAACAAAACGGCTTAACGTACAAAAAAAGAGAAACAAATACTGACGCATGGCGCACACACACACAAAAGTGTCCTCACCACGTGCACAGCCACCCACCTACATGCGCACACACACACACACACACACACACATACACAGCACATGCTGCATTTGTGATCCATTCCTCTGCTGAAAAGGCAATGGAAACTTCTGCAAATGTAAATCTGCTGGGTTAAAAATACAGCGCATTAATGTGCACCACATGTGGCACTCTGGCAGAATGGAGGATATTTTGACGGCAGGGGGAGAAGAGGAGCCGGGAGGGGAGGGGAGGAGCGGACCTGGGGTTTCTCCAACAGCAGAGAAAGGGAGACACACACACACACACACACACACACACACACTGCTACACTGACATGAAACAGCACAAACTCCCAGATCTCCTCCCGCTTTACCTTGAGCCTTTTCCACAAACACCACCTTGGAGTCGTGCTGGAAGTTGTGTCCGTCGAGGAGCATCCTCTCCCCTCCGGGGGCGGGACACGTCTCCAGGCTCTGCTTATCCACGAGCGGCAGCTCTTGGGCTGATCGCTGAGCTGTGGGAGGGAAAAGAGAAACCGGGCCTCATCGCTCAGCTAATACACACCCACTCCCCATGCAGACCTGAGCATCCAGACCGAGGCTGAATCACTACCTAGACAGCTTTCACAGAGCTGTAAACCTCGACTTCTCCATGTTAAAATTAAGATCCCTGTTTGGCAGTAAGCAGAGAGAGGCTTCACGTTGTGTTTATTTGTGTTTCCCTTAAATTACAGTGGATGTTTCATCTCAAATATTTCCTCTCCTGATCCTTTTTTACTTCCCACTCTTACCTTTTGGCCTGTTTTTCCTCATTCCTTGCTTGCTTTCATTTTGCTTTCCCAAAATGATCTATGACATACCATAAAAGACTTCAGATAGATGTAAAGCCGATGTCTTTGCCAAGTTCAGCCTGTGTAATTTCGCTGTGATTGACCTGGATACATAAACAGAATATTTCCCTCACGCGAGAGTCGTCTTTTTGTAATCTGATGCTGCCGTTTTCCTGATTTTGATAAAACTCAATCCTCCGTCTCTGCCCACGATCGATCGTTCCCACATCTCTCCGCTCCTCCTCGGCTGTGTGTCGTCCCGCCGCGCTCACACACCAAGTGAATTTTGGTCAAAAACAATTGCTCCGTGGCAGTCGTTCAAAAACTAACAATGGTCTATTTCAAGGGGCTGAGCTCATGGTTTAACTACTGTCTTTCATTTACCTCATAAGACTTAATCTGTGTGGCAGCTCTCTGTGCCAGAACCACATGAAGTGGTTGATCTGCCTGAATTTAGCCCAGTCCATCGAAAGGTCAACTCCAGTGCAGCGCAGTCGATGGAGTCTATCGAGCTCGGCCTGAAAAGCTTTTACACGGGGTAATACTATTAAATTAAAACGCAGTTCACCATCACATGAACCGCATTCAGTGGCTCTCGTTACAAGGCTGCATCTTTTATCTTTATCGGTGAATCAGCAGCTTTCATAATTTTGACTCAGTCCGAAGTGGCATATTCATATTCTTTGATCTTGTTGAGCAGCAGCCAACAAAAAAAAATTCAATTTGCACAGAAAAACAAAACAAAACAGAAAAACAGAAACTGTCAGATTTGAGAAGCTTACATCAGTTCTGTTACTCCATTAAAGACTAATCAATTCTCAGTGTTTCTCATTAATCTGTCGTCCGGTCTTTCGGTCTTGTGACCCTTCTAAAATCAAGCGGTTAGCTTTGTGCCTTGCAGTAAAAGGGTCCTCGGATGCAGGCTTCCTCTGGTTTCTCCTGACATCACAAACACGCTTCCTGAACGCTCCTATTAAAAGGCACTTAAAGAACCGTGTCACTGTTAACATCCTGTTTATCACATAATCCAGATCATTTATCTTTTCCATGTCATAATTAAGACATTCTTGAATTTGCACCTCTTACTGAGTTCATTTATAATTCCTGTTGCAGTACTTTTATCGTGAAGGCTGAGCTTGTTTAGAAGTCCTGCTGCGCTGCAGGTGCACTATACCTGTGAGGCAGCAGCAAGCAGCTCATGCGCTCTGAAGGAGGTTTGCGCTGCTCACAGTGAGGTGGGAACCTTTGAAGACTGCAGTCCATTTACTTTATTTTGTCAGCACTGAGTGTTCAGTTGGGATGGAGGTCTCGAAGTGAGCCCGTGTCAAGAAAACGACTTGAGTTGACGCAACACGGTGGCCGTCGCATTGCTCGTAAAACTTACCCTCTGACCCACGTTCACAGTTACTAGGCTGACTAATCTAGGCCTTTAAATGGTTGTAGGAGACTGACGATTACATCTGAGACGATGTACTTACAGCACTCGATGGGGTTCGACGCCGCCTGCAAAGACACCGTTCTCCCCGTGGCTTGGTTGATGTGGACCCTGAACACCATGCGCACACGCGTGTTCTTGCGCCCGATGTCGGTCTCCCCCTTCCTCAGCTCTATGTCCGAGTTACGCAGCTTCAAGATTCCTGCGCAGTCAATTCTGTGTTCACGAAGACACGAGACAAAGAGTCTGTCGGATGCATTTATATCATATAAAAGCTCACAGTTAATCAAGATGTGATTTATACAGCGAAGGTTTTCACTCTGGACTCTATCAGTGTAGTCCTGAAGGAGGGTGTCATCACCACAGCAGAGCTTTTACACCCCGGTGGATCTGCCCTGGGGTAAAACTGAAGCTGGACAGAAACTAAAGCCTGGAAGCAGGTTTGTTATAATCCACATGAGCCGACTCCTTAAATACAGTTACTCCTGCACCAATCGCACCACCAGGAATTGACTCTAAGATGTGTTTTGCAGAGTCTTCATTGAACACTTAATAAACCCACCACCACCCCCCTTCTTTACTGACCTCCTCTGACTTTTTTCATACTTCAAAACCTCAGGCCTTTCCAAACGGTGTCTGGCTTTTCCATTGCTCTGCTACTTGATGCTGCATTCCTCAAAGCCTACTTAACGTCAACTTTTACACACATTCGAACACTCCCTTACATTCTTCTGGCAGACGCCGGGGTCCGCTTCACTGGTGAAGTAATCAGGTGTTGATGCTAAGGACCCCAGCTGCTCCGCTCTCTGCCTACACAAACAGACTGAGCGCAATAATCTCATACTGAGGACAAATAGAGAGACTCTGCTTCTGTTAAGGCGCTAATTTATGAAGAGTTAATTGAATTCATACCACGTCCACTCTTGCGGCTTCATTAGCAGCTGGGTTGCTGTTGCTTAACGATTTAATTTGAAACTTCTCCTCCTAAATCATCGCGAGCAGCAATTTCAGGGATACAATAACGCCTGGATTCTATACCACATTATGAAACATCCACACGTCACACTGGACCGGAGCTCATGTCAAATCCCCCACAAATCCCTCGCCTACACCATCGGTGCTCTGAAGAGTCCATATCCCGAGGTGGAGCTTATGTGTTACATCCATTAAACAGCAGGGAAAGTGCTGATGGTAGCAGGATGCATCTACCTGCAGCTCAGACAGAAACCCCAGGACCCTGTTAGCAGCCTCGAGCCTTCCCGGTAATCTGATCTCTGACGCTTAGAAAATGGGAAAGCCACCCGTCTGTGTGCACAGAGCAACACATTCAAAATCCAGGCCCTAAAGGAGACACGCGAGCTCAAAGACAAGCAGGGATAAATCAAAAGATTGTCAGCTTTGTTACAAAAGGACCAGATGGATGCCTCAGCTGAGATTTTAACATGATAACAATGGAACACATTTTTTGCAGAGCAGCTGGTGTTTACTGGCTGCACTGAACTCCATCGATAGAAGAGCCAGAGTTATTTTAAGCCTTCTGGACTCAAGGGTTTGCTAATTGTGTATTTGCTTTGAAGTGTAAGTGGCAGGGATGTGGACGTGGGAGTTGTTCACTCGGAGACTTAAATGCTCCTCTCAGAAGACACCAGATTTCACCAGATTTCCTGTCAGTGACTCCAAACCTGATGGTCTTTGACTCGACACTGGCACTGCTACGGTCTCCAGTGACTCTTTCAAAGGTTTCATTTCCAATCAGATTCATCCCAGATCAAAACCAGTGCTTCTGCCACTTTGTTTTTAGTCTACGATGGTACTCACATGGCCCGCATGTTGTTCTCTGGCAGCAGTGGGATCTCCAGCACCTTGGTGTTGTTGTGCATGGCCTCGTGGCTCGGGGTGGACACCGTCTTGCCTGTGATGCGGTGGACCTGGTAGAAGGCGTGTGGCCTCAGCAGCCTGTCGTCAGCTGTGCCAATGAACAGCTGCAAAGTCAGAGGCTCGCTCTCCATGTAGCCGTGGAGCTAAGAGACAAAAGGAAAGGTGATGCTTAAACACTGTCAGAAACAAACTCAGGGCTTTCAGAGGGCAACAAAGCAGCCATTTAGGACCGAGCAATCGTCACCCTTTTTTCTTCTTTAGTTAACTACCAGCGGCCTGTGCACACTGCCTGTTTGAGTTCACGTCAGGCCTGCCTGATGTTGATCCAGCAGTGGCTCAATCTCAGGGGCCAGAAAACACACCTACAGTCAGCAGCTTTGGGAGTCGTGAGCGTCATTTCCATCCAAACCTGGCAGATCGGGGTCAATTAAAACTCTCAGAATTGACCCCGCTCTGATTTTTATCAGCAAAACAATCGCGGGCGTAAAAGAGGCGGCACGGGCGTAGTTGGGGGGGGGGCTCGTCCCAGAGAATCTAAAGTAATCCCAGACCTTCATAGGTGTTACTTGACAAGAGGCCTCCTGCCAGGATGACCTCAACCTCCCAGACTGCAGAGCGCAGGCACGAGGCCCAAACCCGCGGGCTGAAATTTGAGAATGGCGGCTACTGCCGACACCCTGTCAGAGTTATGTATGTTATCCATACAGCGTGACAGCAGAAGAATTAGAGCAGAATACTCGACGTTTTGAACAGCTCGGATCAACACGTGGGTTATTATCAAAATGAGCTTTTAAAAAAATTAAATAAAATAAATCAAGTGTTCATTCCCCCCCCCAGTCTTTAGCTTTCAGGCTCTCACGTTTCCTCAACCTTTAACCAAAACATCCCAGCTGGACTTGCTCCTGTTTGGCGAAACAGTCTTAAAGTTTTTCCATCTTTTAAATTACATTAAGCAATTCTACTTGAAACATGTCCAGTTATCAGGTTTGAATTAGCGCTGGACAGTCAGGGTCCAGTGTTGGGAGTTTTTGTCTCTCTGGGCTGGCCGTATTCAAACACACAATTTAACTAAGTACCCTTTACTGCGTGCCATCAGGAAGGACTGCACTTCATCTGCCTGAGTCGGCAAGCAAAATGTTAAAGCGAGCACTGTGCGCACACCAGCGTGCGCAGACTCCGTCAGAGTGTAGCAGGGGACGACACTCAACCCCAACTAATTATGGCGCACTTTGGAGAAGAGTGCCGGCCGAAACAGTCGGTGCGGAGATGTGGAAACGAAGACCGTCGCTCTTCACTTACACAGGGGGAGCGCTCGAGGCGAGCGGCGCCCAGGACGAGAGTGAAAGCCTCAGACTGGGGAGGCACAACATGTGATTTGGAGGAGGATCCCTGTCAGGGTTAAGGGCCTGTATATTTGTGTAAGGAAATGGGCTGCTGCCTAGCAATGCTGTTTATTCAGGCAGCAGGAAGGAGAGTGATGAAGTGAGGTAGTCTGCTCACGAGGTTAGTTACTCTCAAACTGTAATTACTTACAGATTACTGATTATCTGCTTTGAATTATTATCAGCAACAAAGTCTAGACAAATAGAAATAATCAAACTTGATAATATCATCTGACTGCTTTCAGCTGTTTTTTGGTTTCTTTGCTTCCAAAACTTCACAAAGCACGCATTTAGAAAGGCTCGTAATTTATGTCAGCGTCATCATCCATCATTTTGAGACACAGGCAGCAATCATGAAATTAAGAAACCTTTTCCTTTTAGCTTTTCTGCTCCGTGATCTAAATCATATGTTTTTATAAAGCAGCTCAAGCGGACAACTGTTATGATTTGTTGACGCAATTACAATCCCTGTGATACCGCTTCATGTAAATCCACTGCTCTTCCTCCCTGGCAGCTTGACGCCTGCGAAGCAGCCGAGCCTGCCCGGTTCCCATTATCACCCACATGAGGAATGCCGAGACTCCGGCCGGCCGAGGGCGACCGGGGCTCCCTCCCATTCCCGCGGTGCCCTGACAGCTCTGAACTGGTGATAAAAGGGGCTCGGGCATCTTCGTTTTCAGAGAGAGATAAACCAATTGCCTCACATGGCATTTGTTAATTACACTTTGTTTAGAGACCTAAATCCAATGGCAAGGATCAAGGCCAAGAAAAAAGCGCATGACGCCAAAATAATAACATCTAAATCTACAAAAGCATAGTTCAAAAGAATATGTTGGGTAGATTTTGGTCAGATCATAAAAGCTGACTTCAGACGGAGTGAAAAAGAGGACCTCACAGTATTTCCTCTCCACCAAAGTACAGCCTGAAACCCTGAGCATTAACTGCGGTGAGGACTGGACGCAGCACTTCAGAGGGGCATGCTTCAGTCTGCTGCTGGTGTAAGGGCGGGTGTGGTTGAGGCAGGCAGCAGTGATGGCACTGAAAAGGAACAGAAAACAGCCAGCTTAACTGTGCTGATGCTGGAGGTGGAGAAAACGTGCACCACACCGAGCGGGACCTTCCAGAATAAACTCTGTAAAGTCTGCGCAGGGTTTGAGTCAGAGGCCGCGGCTTCGTCAGCCAGCGTCCGCGGCAGAGGCTGCGGCGTGGCGCGCACCGTGTAATCAGGAAGTCGCAGAGATGGGGCGGCCTCGTCTGAGGCTCCCTCCAATCTCTGCATCACAGCCTGCCAGAAACGTGTGCGGTTTAGCTCGCTGCCGCCTCCGCAAGACGCAGCGCACGATGATGTCAGCCGTACACAGAGGAACTTTCCTAAACAAAGGGAAGTCTGTGTGGTTGGGGTGGTAGCTGGCAGAAAAGTCAGGGGGGGAGGTTTAAAGAGAACACACACTCTCTATTTCAGCTGAGGTGAACCCAGACCCCTGTCATTAAATCATTAGCACCTTCTCATGGTGAGCCTCACACAGATGTGCGGCTGGAGTTGCGACATTGTGGATAATGCAACGTTTTGCTTCCCAGATTTTTTTTTTTGTTCAAATGCTGCATAAAAATATGATGTTTCTGCTCAACAAACGGAGGACTTCCATCCAAACTCTATTCAATTCAACCTTTTTTGACTTTTTTCCAGCTATGAGCTCCTCCTGCTCCATGGCACGCTCGAGGTTAAGAGTCTTGACTTGTGTTAACAGACGTCAGTCAGTCTTGGAGCCAAAATGATCACTATAGCTGTTGACCAGTTCTCTTCCAGAGAGATTCATACGCTATATGCTCTTTGACCAGGATGTTGATGGTTATTTTGCTTTTATGATTAAAAAAAAATGCTTTACATAGTATATAGATATCAATATCAGGTGGAGCTGGCATTAGTTGTGTCTTTTCATGCACTTTAGTCTAAATCTGCTGAGATTTATCATGTAGCATGGACCAAGCAGCGACCTCAGGGGCTGAAAACGAAGCGCCAAACCTGCAGTTCCTCTAATGGCCACTTGAGGCTGGTGAGACAATACCCGAGGAGGGTTTTTAAATTCCTAAACTTTAAAATAAAATTTATAAAAGTCCTAAAATTATGAGTTAGTAAGGGCACGGTTTCATCTTATCCTGTTTGGCTGGATTAAAACAGACTGAGGAGTCAGAGTTTCAGTTTCTGAGGGAAGTAAATTTTGTGTTAAAGCTGCTTCGTTTGCCAAACTTCGCATCTAATTTATCCCAGTGAAATACAGATGCACCTTGCTAAGCAAGGGAGTTAGTTAGCAATGAAAGAATACCCCAGCTCCCAAGGAAACATGGAAAAGTGCTCAGTCCAAAAAGATATTTCGTCAAAACTGATGGAAAAACACAACAAATTTGTGCCAACTGTGATGAATGTCTACTAAAAATGTTGACTTATCGTAACGTGCTAATAAAAAGCCAGAAGGTGTTAATAAACCCGAGAGACCTGCTTACCGCTCGCTTTGTCTGACGCCTCTCTGCAGACCCTTTATTTACTCAAAAACTGAGGTCAGCGCTGTGGAGTAATGGTTGGGGGACCAGATGGGTTTATAACCAAAACATCTGCAGATGTCCACATTTTTTCTTCTTGGACTCGACCACCAGAGCTACTGTGGTTAAAGCTCATGACTAAGCTCTTACTGGCCATGCTACATTAGTTTGTAACTGTCTGCGTTGCACTTGAGAACGCAATGGAAAAGTCTGAGTCACCCTCGTCTGGACAGGAACTGACTGACTGAGTGGACCGGTCTGTCTAATAGCATACCTACGGTATGCCATTCAGAAATGTGACTTCTTTAAATAACGCACGAGCCAGGTCATGAAACACGTGTCACTCTAATCTTTTTTAACACATGAGGTAAAGACAAGAG
>JAMQGT020008443.1:0-11466 GCA_024447675.2 Pterophyllum scalare
AACCGTATTGCTCCCAAATCCAACAAAAGAGGCCTGAGCTTTGATACTAACACCAGTAAATGTTAGAGATGAGACAAAGTGCTTATGCTGAAATGCAGTGCTTTAGATTGTCCAAAGATAAAGCTTCTATTTAAAACAAAAACATTTCTTTTAGTGTCACTCCTTGTACAAAATATTGTTCACACTGACTTGATCAAGTAATTTTTAACATTTATTTGTGTTACTTTTGAGGGCTGTAGAGGTCTCCTTGTACAGTGCTGCCATACATACCATTAGTGTGGAGTGTTCTGCTGCTGGTGGACTCAAGACAAGTATTCGAATTAGATAATGTGAAAGAGGCAGCCTTCACATTCTTTAGATGCCTGACCTCTCTGATGATTATCCCAGGCACCTTTGTTGGTCAATCACTCCCAGAGAGGGCAGCAGTTGTCTTGAATTTCCTCCATTTGTACGTACACTGCAGCTGCAGTGATGTGGATGTGATGTTCTGTCATGGTGAAGAGAGAGCTGAGCGTAAAAGTGAATCCATCGATTTACCGGTCGATCTATGTCCCTACCATCACCTATGGTCACGAGCTTTAGATAGTGACTGAAGTAAGCCGAACTCGTGGTTACAAATGCCGGAAATGAGCTTCCTTCAAAGGGTGGTGCTTCTCCCCTTAGAGAGTGCTGTCATTCGAGAGGAGCTCAGAGTAAAGCTTCTGCTCCTCCACCTCAAAAGTTGAGGTGGTTCAGGTATCCGACTTGGATGCTTCCTGATTCCTGATCTGTGTGAGGTGTTCCTGGCATGCCCTGCCAGGAGGCCCCAGAGTGATCCTAGGACATGCTCAAGAGATTATACCTCTTGGCTGGCCTGGTACGTTCCAATGTTCCCCCAGATAAGCGGGAGGAGGTGAAGAAGGACCAACTGAACCAAGAGGTTACAAAATTTGGTGTAAACAAAATGAAAGCATGGAGCCATCCTGACTTGTGTTAGAGTTGAAGTTGCTGGTGGTAGTGTTGAGTTGAATCTATGCCATGAAGAATTAAGGCAGTTGTGAAGGCAAACAAAAGGGGTTCGGCCCAGTATTAGTGAGTGCAGCCCCTGGCCAATTGGTATTAGCAGTGTGCCTAATACAGTGGCCAGTGACTATAGATAGCTTTTACATAAATCTGATTTTCACAGACCTACCATGAAGAAAAGAATATTGTCAACTAATTAACCTAATGTCTGTGTGAACCCTCAAATACTTCATAATTGTTAAACAGGGAAGCCATCCAAAAAAAATTAAGAGCAAGAACCATAGAGCAAATATTATTTTAAAGTTTTTAGCTCTAAGTTCAGTTTTAAAACTATGAAAGCATCATAATACAGCTGTCAAACAATCACTAACAGAAAAAAGTTAGCTAAGCCACTACAAGGACTTAATTGGCCAGCCTCACATCAGACTTCCTGACATGTAGCAGGAAAGCAGTGGTGTAATTAATAGGGCTGCAGGGGTTGTATTTCTGTGCTTGGCACACAAGGAATAATAAACATCACTGTGGTTATTAATTACACCTGCTCTTTCCCTGCTATAAGTCAACATGGCTGAAGTGAGAAAGACACATTGCTGGCATTATAAATATACACATCACAAAATACATTAATTGGAAGGCAACTCATGAACCTGTTAGCACAAGTAGCAGCTAACACTTGCAGTAGCTTAGTGATGGGATGATTACTGTCCTCTCAGCCAATGATAAATCCTTCTTTGAAAAGAGGTCCTGCCCAGAAATATAAAGGAAAACCTGAAGTGCTTGTTTGAGGATGACAGTTAATAAGACTATCACCCCACCACCACCACCACCACACACACACACTTTACTTCGCTAGCTAATTAGCTGGAAGGCAGCAAGCTAGCAGATGAAAAGTCTGCACAGAGTATTGACAGGGTCAAAAGCTCATTTTACTCTAACGTATGGTAGATTTTATTTCGGTGGCTGGCCAATGAAGCGAGTAAAGGCTCCAGGGGTTGCTCTTTTTATGCCTCTATATTTATATACTCGTTTTTATTATTTCTTTACTGGAGGTAATCTCAATTCCAACAATAACCTCATCTAACAACATGGTTTCAAGCAGTTTTTTTGAACAATGAATTGTTCAGCATGTTTTCATGCCAAGTATGTTTGTGCTGTGTTCAGTGTATCTGTGAGTGTGAAAATTCCCGCACTTTTTCTTTTTACAATTGGTATGAAATAATGAACTTCATAAACAACTTTTCACTTTCTTTTCATTTTATGTAATTCATATTATGATGTGTATATCGCATCAAACATGGCCGAATCCCTGACATCATCTCTTGGGGTATAACTGCTGAACCAACAGCAGTATCGGTTAAATTTTTATTTTTTAACCATAGATGTTAACAAAAATCATCAGTTGATGATTATTCAATGTTGAAAGGTACAGCTCTACATAGAAACATATTTAATAGCAGATGCTACACTGGTCTAGAATACAACAAGTGAAAATACGACCAGTTAGCAACCAGCTGCGTGGAGTTTCCTATTACAAAGAGACACATGAAAGACAAGTTGCGCTCACTGACTGATTCGGATTGATCGCAACTTGTTGGTAATCTGTCTGCATTTATAACAAAAGATGCCAATTATTTGCAAGCCTTAGACAATCTGTTTGAGTGATTGCTACTTCTGAGCAACCAAATGGTTGCCTCATCTACTTGCAATTGACAGCAAAGTTAATCAGTGCAATCATTAGGCATTACTCAAGTATGACTGAAACATAAAGCAACCAAATTAGCATTTGAGTATCAGGAGGTTTACATCTCCATCACCAGTGCCTTAGACATAAGATTTTTTTCAGACTTATCTTCTATACCAAGCAACCAGTTATAAATGCCAACCATCCAGTTTTTACCTGGATTGAAGTAATAATTTGCCTTTTGTAGAAATTAGGTTAGTCATTATGAAAGCCGGGCTGGTATAAAGACAATTAAATGCTGCCAACAACATTTTCATTATCAGCCACCATACTGATCTACAGTAAGTACTTGTAGGCTTTCTTCATTTCTCATCTTTGTAATTTTGTGTTTTTATTGTTGCACAGAAAATTAAAGGCCTAAATTTATACAGAAATAGTGTGCCCAGTTATATTTTTAAATGTATTTGAAAGGCATGAAAGCTAAATTGTGTCAGATAAATTATGTAATTTATTAAATAGCTTGCAGAAGCTCTTACATTACACAAAAAGCTTATGGGAAATCTTTATGTTGTTGTTTTATGAGACTCTAATTGAATAAAAACCCACCATTAGGAGACAAAATACTTTAATAAAATGAATGGTGGAAGACATTTGGCAGCTTACCTCTTTTTGCAGAGCATTAGATAATTATAAGAGGTTTCTTTCCAAGTACTTCATGTGGAAACTGTCACTCTCCCATACCAACTGATTTATTTAAGCATCCTAGATAGAGATAAATACCACTGGTGCCACTGTTGTCTTTGTTGCAACCGTCGAAAAACAGGTGAAAAGCTGCTTTTTGGAAGAGTGATGAAAAATCTCACCTTCACAGAGCTACCGTTCAATCATTTATAGGGTGGAAAATCTCTGTGATTCTGTATTGATTGGCTATCTTTTTTGTTGTTGTTGTTGTTCTACCATTTGTTGGCTTCATAGAAACAGCAGATGCATTCATTTAGAATACGATGTCCCCTGCAGCTTATTTAGATCTATTCATAAACAGACTAGGATTTATTCCCTTAAGTACATTCACATGGTGGTAAGATAGTTTGAGCTCCAGGCTTGCTGTTGAAGAACAGACTCCCCACTCTCTAAGTATTTGTAAATACTCATACAGAAATAACTAATGAGAAAAAACTTGTAAGACTTTCCCATTTCCTCCAATAGTAAATGTTTTAGCCAATTTCTCACTTTTCACTTGATTTACTCACAAATGTGATGAATAAATAATGGTATTTATAAAATAAACATTTGCAGTAGGATTTTGCTGCTTCTTTTCCAATGCGCACTGTTGCATTCAAAAATGGAAAAACAAGTGAAAGTCTATGCTATATGTGTTCAACAATGAATGCAGTCCTGTATGCAATCTATACAGAATGGATTACATGCATGGGTATTGGATAACATGTCAGTGGGTGCTGCAAACACTTTGCAGGAGTTTTCCAAAGAGCAGAGAGAGCACAAGGCACTGCTAATACTGTGAGCAACTAAAAGTCAGTATCAGTGTTATCAATAGAAAAGGGGCCAAGAGGGGACTAAAAACTATTAGATATAGATTTGCTCTGTGTGTGAACGTCTGATTTCTGTAGACCCATTTTGCGTGTGTGCGTGCGCATGCTTGTGTCTGTTTCATTTACTACAAAACTATATTCATGCACCCTGTGCAACAATTAGCATATCTTTCATTTTGCAAAGTAACTGTACTCTTCAGGCAGCTACACCAAGCTCCCCATTATTTCACACATGGGACTATATCACAATGATTTAGGGAAAAGGTGCGGCTTTAGAAAATACAAAGCCCCAGAGGGGGGAGCATGTGATGTAACAGAGACATGAATGGCGATGACGCAGGTGGGATGCAGGACTGTTAACTGTGTCAGTGTAGCTATAACTCATCTATTTTTAGTGTTGCTTTATAATCTCTGGTTATAAAGACAAAAACAAATGCACAGAAGCAACCCTAAAGCTCAGGGTTTTTATTTATGGAGACTGAATCATGCATGCTTTATAAGACTTTATGTGAAGCCTGAACAAGGAAATAAATGGAAAACCCATGCAGGATTATTAGCATGTAGAAACCCAGAAAGCTGCATGCTTTGATAAACATGACCATATCCTGAATTAACTGGCATATGGCATCATCTTCTAAACTTTATTCCAAATGCCTTTGGTTTGTCACCCTTTATAAGCAAACATATGTGCATGAGCCCTCAGTAGGTTAATTAACCACAAAGCAATGTTTTCTTCTTAATGAATATAAAGGATTTTATTGATACTGAAGGCCTGTAAATTAAAATTTCTGCCAGAAATAAGCTTGAAGTATTAACCTTGAGAGATTTTAGCAAATACAGGAACAATATGAAAATGAAATTTATGTTAGCCAACAGTTTTCTTGTTTTCTTCTTTTGCGAATGCAGGTGCAGTCTTCACTAGTGCACTAGAGCTCAGACTTCTTGGCTGGTCAGCCTCAGTGTGTCATGCGTGTATGTCAGACATGCAGGAAGAAGCACAATAGCCCCTCAGGGACAGTCCTGTCTTCTTTCCTGTTTCCCTCCACACCTTAGACTTCAGACACTTCTTGGCTGACTGCTATCATGGGCTGTATCAGCAGGGACCTGGCCTTGTCAAGTGATGTCGAGTGAACCACCTACAGCTCAGCAACTCTGAGGGAAAAAAAGTTGGGGTGGAGTTTAGGAGAAAGAAGACTCCCTTGTCACCTGCCTTCATCAAAGGAACGGATGCAGAGGTGCTTGAGGACTACAGATACCTGGAAAACCCACCTGGGAGACCAATACCTCTCATCCCTTTTAAGCCTCTCTGGATGAACACAAGAGCAACTTTGGAGTCAGACTGTTACCATTAAAGGGCAACACTAAACACCACAGGAGATCCTTACCCCCAATGGTCACCAGTCTGCACAGCTCCACTCTCACTGCTGGACTCTGAGAAGGATTATTATCTTGCACAGCAATTGCGTGCTTCAAACTCAGTCCAGTGCTGTTAGCACTTTCATCTTCCTGTTTTGTCTTGTTTTTTGTCTTGTTTTTTTGTTATCAAATCTACTTGCTGTGTAGTGAATCTCTTCTCAAAAAGTAGCTCATAAATATTTCCATCCATTTTTAATGATTCTGTTTTTTTAATTGTTAATATTTCACAGCATGGATCACATCATTATGTAAAAGGCAAAAATAATTGTTCAGTGAATAAGGAACATGTGTAAAGTGATGAGGATGGGAATGTTGGAGAATGATGGCAGTGGAGAGGGGAAAGGCTTCACAAGGAATCTATCAAGGCTTCTGAAGTCAGCAGATCCCCTTGGCATGCTATGAAAGAGGAGAGAGGAAGAAAGGAGGTGGAGAATTTACAACAAGCATTTACGCCGGACAGAAAGTGTGTGTAGCGTGCATTCTGCACCTAAATTATTTACACATTTGTAACATAGTTTGGTGAGTTTTTGTTCCTTACTGTGATTTATAGCCGTGATGGAAGATTCCATAACATAGCACACTACAGTACAGTACATTGCACTGTCATTCACACAATCCTTTTTCAGGTTCAGTGATATTACCATTCCTTCTTCCATATAGGGTCAGATCAAGGACCTCAGATTTAACTAGATTTAACTAGAAAATGTCACACACTTGGATTGCATGCCTTGTTTTTGATTGACTGATGCACGATTTACACAATGCCACAGTTACGCAGGGAAATACAGTAGTTGGAGACTGTGACACAACCAAAATTTTTGCGATCTTGTGCAATGAACTTAATTTTGCATAGGTGCTTAGCAACCTTTCTTTTATATAGGAATTAGTATTGAGAGGTCCCCCAGAGGTTGAGCATGCAACACCTTTAACCTCTCTGTAGCTAGTTGGTCACTGCAACTACTTGTACTCAGTCTCCAACAGCAAAAAAATTTTTACTTGGAAACCACCAATTTTTCTAGTTGCAAGGAGGTTGTTGTCCTATTTTTACTCTAGTATATCTGAGCCATAAAGCAACCAAATTAGAATTTAAGAATCAAAAGGTTTACATTTTCACCATCAGTGCCTTAGACAGAAGAACCTTATAATACAAAACTTATCTAATATAACAAGTAGGCAGTTATAAATACCAATCATCCAATTTTTACATGGATTGAAGTCATGATTTGCCTTCAATAGAAATTAGGCTCGTCATTATTAAAGCCGGGTTGGTATAAAGACAATTAAATGCTGCGTAGCTATGGATATAAAAATTAGTATAATGATCTGTATAATTGATCAATAAATGTCCACAGTTATGTTACTGATGATGGTTAGCTCAATTAGAAGAGCATTGTTGAAAGCACATCTCAAGTGAAATTATGGCTTCATTGTTTCACTGCTAGCTTACAGCTTCATGAGGGTACAGCAGTAAAGATGTTTCTGTCACCTGTTTTTTTTCCTTTCTTTCTTTCTTTTTTATGCATACACATACACATGTTTCAAGGACTTTTTTTTCTTAAGCCTCATTAATTTTGGACTGTCAGCCATAGGGCAACTGTTTTCCCTGCTGAACAGGTCTTCAGTAGCAAGGCAACTTAATAATAAGAGTGTGGAGAGAGTGTTCACTTCCTCACAAGGTTTAGATTCAAACCAGAAAACACATGCACACGCACACACATATACACACACGCGCGCGCGCACACACACACACACACACACACTAGACCAAGGTGAAAGATGCAATGCAACCCATCCATTCTCACAGCAGTAAGAGCTTCTGTCCTACACAACACATATCCATCCACAAGAGCAGTTTGCTCATGCGTCACACATTTTCCCATTTTGCATTATTCATTCAAATGTGCTCATCTATTTTAATATTCTGAGATCTTCCCAAGCTTTTTATTCTCTTCCTAAGTTACTTTAATGATGGTGCTGTCTGCTGGAATTGAATTATTTCAAACAAACAAACGTTATTATCGTAGCCCAGGCCATTCATTCATTTCTTATTCATATTTATCTGTTTCCAATTGTTCCTGCTAGTAATTGGGGAAAATTGCTGCAATGGCAAACACTTTTGAATACAATAACAAATGCACTACCATCAGTGGATGAACAGGAACTTGCCAGTCAAATGCTCACTGAAAGCATATAAATGATATTAAATTCCAGTTCAGACAATACAAAAACATGAATGCTTCGTCTAACAAGCCTGTTACACAAACTATTGCTTGTGATTTCATTTGCAATTTAGGGTGAGCTGTGGGTTCTCTTTGAAACAGTGTCATGATATAAACTTTCATTAAATCGCAGCAAAGCATTACATCAACACAAATAGTCCCTGGTTGCTTTTTTAGAGTACCACAGCATCTCTGCAGCCACTTTTCTGGGGCCATGGAGACCGAAGGAAGGAGTAGTTTAAATCATGGTCTATTTAAAACACAGGCACATAGGAGGCTGGCTGGAGCTCGCTTGCCGGATAGTTGGCAGATATTTTCTAAATCCTAAGCAATGACAACAGTGAGCTTAGGGAGGAAGGCAGAAGGACTGAAAGAGAATAAAAATGAGATGAACATAGAATACTGGTCTGCCAACCAGCCAAACATGGGAAATGTGCCCATAATTAGGAAATTAATTTATTTTATCACGGCTAAATGTAATGTTGGAAATCTGCAATGTAATAACTTGTTTTAAAGCCCCATGTTCCAAGTCATCTTATTATTGTGATCTACAATTTGTCTTAAAATTTTGTCTGGAAAAAGAAAAACTTCTTTGAGAGTGCTTAATGATTTGAGCACTCTGTGAGTATAAGAAAATCAAGTTGCAGAGGTAAAAAAAAAAAAAATCCACATTTTGTACATGAAATGCCTTCTCACTTTAACCTGACAGAATCAACAAAAGCACATCTGTTTTTAGGTTCTCAGGTTCAAACCACCACATGCCACTCCTAACCCCCCCCCCACCCTCCATACAAGCTGGATCCCATGCATGGACGGGTGCAGATGTGTCCAACTAACAGGCCAGCAGCATGTGAATAAATTCTCAAACAAGTGTGCAAAGGACAGATGAGGTTCCACCGACACGTTCATTCAGTGCTGTTGAATAATGTATTCTGCCTCATGTAGCTGAATTGGTCATGTTTTTTTAATGTCAGTGTGAACTTTGACCTCGCACGTGCTTTCCTGAAGCAAAACAAAACATAACTCGCAACGAGAGGAGAACCAGTATCTATATAATTATCATTGCAACAACACCCAAACTTTCATTGACTCATGAATAATAAGGAAGTAATTTTAATTAGCATTTCTGCCAAGAGAGTTCATAGTCAAATTATCAGCTACATGTAAACCAACCATGTACAATGTTTTTCCCACACTATATTCTCTTGTTATGCAGTCTTGCAGCAACTACAGCACAATGCACTCATTTATATAAAGGCAATAAAGGCACTCAGTTAATGCTTGGTTTAAAGAAGGCCAACAGTGGTTAGGAGCACAAACACATGCCTGTTTACACATGCAACACACAAGTGGAAGCAGTTTTTAGAGATTTTTCATGATAATCATTATAATACTAATAAGAAAGAGCCACTGTAGCCACTGTATAACAACCCCCACCAGCACTCCAAATCCAGACAGCAGTTTTGTTCTCTTCGAACGTTACGTGGGAAAACAAATGCACAGTCTGCATTTGTAATTTCTAGTTATAGTTATAGTTAATGACATTTTCTCCATTTTAAATTTGCATCCCAGGTTCATTTGTCAAAGATGAGGCTCAAACCTTGCAGAGTCACGTACAACCAGCTTTTCTTTTGTTGAATAAATTCATGCTTTAAGGACAATTTTGAGCATTAAAGGATGGTATGAAATGTCTCAGAGAAAAGGGCAAGTAAACACTGAAATGCTGCTCCTAAAGGGCCAATTTGTTAAGTACTGTATAATTATGAGATTTCTACATTTTCATCAGGTGACTGATAAGATGTAATGAAAGAAGAAACAGGGTGAATAAGCAGGAACAGAAGGTGAATAATATGACAATCCAATAAAGACTAAAAGAAGTCACACCAGATGTGGTCAAATTGTGAATAATTTAAATTTAACTGTTGTCTAAATAATGAGGAGGTCCTGGTCCCCTCCTGACCTCTCAGATGCTGGCCTGCTTTCTCTCTCTCTTTCTCCTCTGTCTACCCTTCTCTCCCAGTCATGTGTTCACTCTGCTTACCTCCTCCCAGAAGTCGGCGTGCATCATATGTTTGTAAGATTTTAGAGATGCTGAACACCTTTAAAAAAAAAAGGCAAGAGTTAAACTGGATCATCTCGTCAGTCAGAAGACGGGATGATTGTGCTGTAGCAACTGGTAAGCCATGAGCACATTTATATACAGTAGTTGATGCAGAACAAAACCGGGAGAACACTTGGAGGGAAATAGCTAAGATGCACCTGACGCAGATGGGAGAAAACACACACACACACACACATATATATATATATATGAGGGCTTTATGTTTAGCCTAAGATGGAAGCAGAAAGGTTCATATAAGAATATAACTTGAAGCAGTTATTTTCCTGCACCCCTAATGGCGTTACGATGGTGACAGATCCAGCATAGGGCTATTGTGAGTTAATGGGCAGAGAAGCCACTTATCTGTTCAAGTGGGCCAGAAACTTTGGATGGATGAATTAAAGTTTTAGCAAAGGGGATCTGAAAGCTCAAAAAACACTTAAGAGATGTGCTGGGTGGCTGTTTTGCTGTGAGGCATGGATGAGTGTCCACAGACAACAAGTCTTAATTTGTCCTGTTGCCCTGTGATGAACTCTATTTTCAGCATGTACTGCTTACTCACTGCAGCCTTTCAAACATCAAACACAACCCCATCAAGAGCATCTGCTGTTTACTGCAGCAAGGAGCATATAAACACGTGTTCCTTGCTGCATTACATTTTTGATGCGACTGCTACTGTCGGTGCCAAAATATAAGGATCTGTGTTGATGCTTCACTTCTTATCATGTTTGTCACACATGGAAGACATGCCCACTCACTGCTTCACAGTTTGCAAATGGGTGCGCTGTGAGTAAAATGAACACTCACAGATCTGTACGGTGGGGACTGTAAAGCAATGTCAGTGTCCTGATGAGTGGACAGGATGAAAGCATTCAGATGAATCACTGTTTTCTTTGTAAATTTTGACTTTTGCACTGAGCAGATCTGATAGAAATAACAGATAAGAATTACAGTTTGAATTATAACCCTGACAGTTTAAAACAATGCTGTACCGAGACAATTTGACATCCTGTCACTGAAAACATTTTTGCTCTGTTCTGAGAGAAGATCACTATTTTTGCCTGTTTGAAACATGGAAGCCACGCACACAAAACTGCAACTTTCCACCTCAACTTTCCACCTCAAGTCAGGAAAAGTGGATCATTACTCTTCACCTCTTCCCCTCTTTCTGGTCACATTCTCACCCACGCACTTGTCATCATATTGTGATGAGCTGTCTACCTTGCCTACAGCATTCTGCTGCAAATGTTGGAGAATCTTCAAAAAGAAAAGAAGTGCTGATATTTCACCATTTTCTTGACTTTGCTATTTTCTACACAAATTCAGTGAGTTATACAAGTTGGGCCACTGGCAAATACACAGTGTTAAGGCACTGTGCAGCGTGTTACATGGCTTTTTAGTTTCAGATTTATTTTCTTGACCCTTTAACTAAACAGGAAGGGTTTTATGAGACATGCCAATATACAATACTAACCTGAACAAAAACAAACAGACCAT
>JAMQGT020008444.1:0-15000 GCA_024447675.2 Pterophyllum scalare
AGCCATCCCTCTTCCTCCTCCTCATTTCATCATGCCCTCTCTGCTTCACTTGATTACTTCGGCTATGTCCTCCTTAATGTTCAATTCCCTCTCCTCGGTTGCTCGGTACCCATTGTCCAAAGGGAGCTGCAGCCACTGAGGAAAAGAGGAAGCCTAAAGCTTTTTTCTGTTTGCACCCCCTCATCGAGAGGCAGATGAAAAGTTCGGCTGGACTATGTGTTCACACCTGTATCCTCCTCTTCATCATCTCTATTGTGCCTCTTGTGACTTCACTGGGCTAGCTTACCACACATTCTACCCCACTCGTATGTTTTAGGTTGGTTTTTTTTTCTCTGTAGATCGGTAATCATATAATTTCTCCTATTTTTTCTATCCTCTGATGTCACGCCACCCCTTCACTGCATCAAAGGTGAAATCATGCTCATTACAAATGGAAGGCGTGATTAAGGGGCAGCTTTAATTTTAGATCTTGTGCAATTAGGATCTCTGCATTGGTATGCTCTTTTTTGTGTGTTTGATTAGGTTGGCGTACTGTTAAAAAAAACAAAAAACAAGACCACAGTGGAGGCATGAATATCTGCTGGAGTTTTGTGTCACACCTCTAATCCTGAGTCTTAGTCTTAATTTCGCTCTCACCCACTGTGACCCACGAAACGCATCCGCCAACACACTCGCCCCTCATCTCTTTTACTTGTTCTTTCTTTGAAAAAATATCTTTCAGTGGAGAAAATGGAACATTTAGTAACAGGCTTTGGCTACAAAGTCTTCCACCCTTTGAATATTTATCTCCTGTTTTGCCACCGAGTACAAAGAAGTGCTTGGGAATGTGTGGACCTAACAGGTGCACAGGCTGCGCAGTCTGCCTTGTTAGTCATTTACAGCAGAGATGGGCACTGCTCCAATAGCTCAAGTAACTTTTTCTCTTTTCATTACACTATTGAGTTACACTGTTGCATTATTTGTGCAATGTGTTCTAAATGTTTGTTGAATGTTAAACTGTTTGTAATGCAGATTCACATTATTTTAATCTATTGGCCTTTTTAGTGATGCAAAGTGTTGTGTTGATGAAAGCTGATTGGTGGGCTTACAGATAATAGAGACTCACCTCTCCTAAATCTTCTATTAACTGTAACCAGGCCACTTGTTACTTTTCATTTGCCGTGGAGATCAATGCTACTTTCACCTACCACATCCTCTCTAGCTCTTATCTCAGCCCTTGGTATTTATCGAGCTTCTCGTGTTCCTTCTTCTTGATGTCACTGTCACTTGGTATTGCTTTTGCTACTTCCTCTTCCTCTGCTTGTCCACCGTTACTGTGTCCGGTTGGTTGGCCATCACCAGTTTGTCTGTCTGTATCTGGAAGTCCCACAGGACCTTAGCTCGGTCATTCTCAACCATCGGTGGGGGTGTATCCCATTCTGACCTCAGGACTTCTATATATAAATGTCATTTTGACTCGAGAAGTGTAGTAGGATGTGACAAAGAGAGGGAAGGTAGTCAGAACTGAGGTGACTGCACTACCAGAAGGCAACATTGCAGACATTGAGGACAGCTGCAGGTACCTTGGAATCCCACAGGTGACTGGGAAACATGTAGAGGTCACTTGGAAAACTGCAACAGCCAAGTACCTCCAGAGAGTAAGGCAAGTCCTGAAGAGTCCGATAAATGGGAAGAACAAGATCCAGGGAATCAGCACCTACGCCCTGCCAGTTATCAGATACCCTGCTGGGATAATAAGCTGGCCAAAGGAGGAGACAGAAGCCACTGACATCAAGACAGGAAAGCTCCTTACCAGGCATGGAGGGTTTCACCCCAAATCCAGCACCCTGAGACTGTACGCTGAGCGGAAGGTTGGAGACTTGGAGCTTGGAGGAGCAAAAGACTGCCTGCAGGGCAAGTGGGGATTTTTTTTTTTAATAGCACGGCATGGTGATTAGCACTTGTTGCCTCACAGCCAAAAGGTCCTTGGTTCAAATGGGCCTTTCTGCATGTCCTCTCCGGGTACTTCGGCTTATTCCCACTGACATGCCGTTAGTGGGGTTAGGTCGACTGGTGATTCTCAAATTACCCCTCAGTGTGAATGGTTGTCTGTCTCTCTGTGATAGCCCTCTGACAGACTGGTGACCTGTCCAGGGTGTACCCTGCCTCTTCCCCTATGGCAGCTTCAGCCTCCTTGTGACCCTGAAAGGGATAAGTGAAAGAAGATGGATGGAGTTTTATTAAATAATTTTTAAGAGCACATAATGCCACGAGCATATTCAACAGTTATTCCTTTAGTGACCAAAATGTCTTGACCTAGACAGTTGGTTTATAAAGTCACTGAGTTTTAACTTGCACTTTTCTCACATCAGCATGATCAGACTTGACGTGGACATTCCGGTACTAGTTTAATCTCCACTTTGACTGCATCAGACATTTGTGTTTTCACAGGTTTTCACACTGTGGGGTAAAACCTGAGAGCTGCAGTGTATGTGTGAAAACAGTTTCAGAGGCAAAAGCTTGACAGGCACACAACTGGTTATAGGAGCAGAAGGTTTTCTATGGCTCAGCCATGTTTGTTCTTTGCATTTTCATTTGTATCACTGTCAAACTGTTCCAAAGCAGTGCTGACAAAAGTATGACCTTTTATTTTAACGACATGAAACAATTCAACAGAATCTGTAACTGTGCCCACGTCACAACTGCAAATGGAACTGACACTGCGTTTCTGGGGAGGTGAGAAGTGTAAATGAGAGACATGCTCAAAAGTAACTAATTAAAGATAATCAATGAAGGCTCTGTGCTCAAAAAGAAAAGAGCATATGGCTGAAATATTTTTTTTTCTCAACTGACGTGGCAAAAGTCCAGCCAGTCAGCTTCGATTTTGTTCTACTACGTAGAGGTGACACAACTCACTCCGCAATATTTCCCATCTTTCCTTCCGTCCTTCCAATGCTGCTCTTGCTCTACACCACCATCCCAGCACCCACCTGCAGGTTTTACTCAATATTTGCCAATAAATCACTGCAGACTTTTTCTGGGGGGGGATGATAAGGTCCTTCCCTTCAGCAAACTCTGTTTACCTGGTAAAAAAATAATCATGTGAAATGCATGTTGACTCACTGGAATGACTGCATTGATACATTTTGTAACAATGAGCCTACTTGTTGAATGTTTTTAACCAAATTAGACAAAAAAAAGAAAAAATGTTCTTATTGAAAGCAGAATGTGGGACACATGAGAAGTTTGACGTTTTGGAAAACACAATTATTCACTTTCAGAAAATTAAAAAGTCACTACGCAGCTCATGCTGCTGTGGCTGTTCAGAAGCCTACCTCACCCCCCAAACACACACATTTAGGGACACAACTGATTTTTGTTATCAAAACAACATGAAACAGATATGTCACTGGAACAGGTTATATTCAGGCTAACCACATGAGCTTTTCACAACATGTTCTTTCATCGGTAATTATATTTTCACAGTATTTTCTCCTCTCTTCTGACTATCTCTCTGGCCACATTAAAAGCTTTGTGTCTGCTGGAACTTTTTTTTATTTTTATTTTTTATTATTTTTAATGTGAAAAACCTGAATCAAGAGGAAAGGACTCAACATCAACAAAGCAAACACAGATCTATCAAATAACTATAATGGATTTGGTAATGCAACACTTGAGGGACAGCCAGTGGGTTAAACCCCTCACATTCTGTATTTAAAACGACATGCTTCTTTAAAGGACTGTTCTGAAGACTTTTTTTTTGTTTGTCTGAGTTTGGTGTTTCTATTAGCCATCAGGTCTTATGCTGCAGGCTATTGAAAACCCCCTGAATAATTAATGTGCATGTGCATAAATAAAAGAAGCATGCCATTTTGAAACCCGAGCTTTGGAATTATGTATGCGCACACGTGTGGATGCATGTGCACACTCTTGTGCACACACCGCATGTTTCTCAGTGAGTTGATTAAATTCCTTTGTTTGTTCTCTTTGAGAAACAGGAAGAACAAGGCAAAAGATAGAAAAGCAGTGAACAGGAGAGAGCGTTTGTGTTCTATATGGACATAAATGTTCCCTTCAGACATATTTCATCATACAATTAATTCCATCTGTTTGGTTTTGGCTTGTTTAGCTGGATGTTGATTTTGTGGGTTTTGACTTCCTAATGGTTGCAATTATGATAATATGCAAATGTGCTTGACAGTGCATTTGTGTGTCTGTGTGTGTCTGTGTGTGCCTGTGGGACACACCTCAGTAAGCACCCAATTGTAAATTTCACTTATTACTCAATAGTCTTTTCTTCACTATTTTCAGAAGTTTTACACCCTGTAACTCTGCATACATAAAATAACATTACATCTCAATACACAATTAATTAATTTAAACGGAGTCTTATTAATATTGCTTCAGTTCACAGCTTATTCATGTCACGCTGATTTTTATTATAAGGTAAAGCCCCACGTCACCGAAAAGACCAACGTTTCCTTATGACCAAGCACTTGGCCACTGTGAGAAGGAAAAACTCCCTTTTAACAGGAAGTGACCTCTGCAAGAACCAAGTTCAGGGAGGCCAGCCATCTGTCATGGCTGGTTAGAGGGTGAGGGAAAAGATAAGAACAGGAAGATGAAGGTCAGGAGCGTGAAAAAAGGAAACGTTGGAGAGAAAGGACAGAGCACAGAAGAGACAAAGTTAATGGCATGCAGTAGTGGCATATAAATGACACTGGATGTAGAGGTGAGCTGGTTGGTGCATCACAGGCTCTGCTCCAGAAGAATGAGGCTGTAGCAGCAATAACTAAGGGACGGTTCAAGGACAAATGAGCCAGCTCTACGTAAAGCTTTCTGGATACATGAAGTATGGAAAATGGTGGGAAAATCAGGTCAGGACATACAGTACTGTGCAAAACTCTTGAGTCACCCCTCCACTCTTTATACACTCGTCCCTTGCTTCACTTATTGTGGCTTCACTGTATCGCGGATTTTTTATAAAACACATCTAATTCTGTGTTGCAGAGTTTTCGCTATATTGTGGGATTTTGCAGTATGCAGGTATTCATCTAACTCCCCATAACTATGCTCATCACTCGGACAAAGAGATGAGTTATGCCTGCGCCTTTAACAGAAATAGAAATTACGGCTAAGGGTGAAGATACTGCACCCCATGATGAAGCGGTGCCTTCAGAGGAGCTGTAATGCTCTTCCTGGCTGTGCGTTGCTGTACATTCATCTCATCGTCATCACCTTCATCGCCATCAGTGCTGCACAGCTACATAATTCATCATCTTCATCATTCAAGTTGTAGTAAGAGAGTGGGAGAGGTTTATAGAAGTGTGGGAAGGGTTTATAAAGCGTTAAAATATAGAAATAATAAAATAAATATAATGCTGCTACTTCTTGGATTTTCACCTATCGTGGGGGTCTCTGGAACGTATTCCCCGCGATAGGTGAGGGATCACTGTATTTTGCTTTTAAAATGAGAAATATGTGCATCAATTGATTTAAATGTGCAAGAAAAAAACTTCATGGAAATATTTGCTCTGAGGCAAAGGCAGAGTTTGCATAATTCTAATGAGCTTGGAAGTCATTCTTTGGTATTATCACCTCTATTCTTCAGCACAGCCTTCAGGAATAGCTCTCCAGATCTCTCTTCTTTGGATACTGTCAAGATGTTCCCACACTGCTTCAATAATGTTGAGGTCCAGGCTCTGGGGAAGCCACTTGATGACTGATAGTTTTCCCTTGTGTTTTTCTATCCAGGTCTGCCAATTAGATGCTTTCCAGATGGCATTACATGGTGGATTGAAATCTGATGGTACTTCTCTGCTTTCGTAATTCCATCTATTTTGAAAAGATTTCCAACACCCCCTGGCTGAAATGCAACTCCAATCTGTAACAGAGCTTCTACTGTGCTGTAGACACTCACGGTTGTAGCTCTTTTCCAACCTTCTCCATACACACTACTGATGATTATTTGAACCAAAAAGTTCAAATTTGGATTTATTGCTCCATAAGACTTGTTGCCACGGAGTTTCTGTCCGGTTCTTGTGTAGTCTGGCATATCTCAGCCTTTTGTACCTCTTTGCCTTCCTTAAGAATGGCTGCTTGACAGCCACCCTCTCAATGAACCCATTTCTGATGAGGCTTCAGTAGATTGATCACCTGAAGGGCCGGATGCATTTCTCAGGTCACCTGTCACATCTTTTCTAGACTTTTTCTTATTTCTTCAGACTTTCAGATTCCATTCATCTGTTGCAGTTTTCTCAGTCTGCCACTTCTTTTATCCTACACTTGTTCGGTTTCCTTTAAAATTTTAAGGACACACCATGCTGCATGTCTTTTTTTTTTTGTAGATTTAACTGCTAATAATTTCTGTTTCTTGTGACAGACTCCTTGTAACAAAAGGCAGAGTTTAAAATCGGTTCTTTGCTAAGTTATCCGTTATATATGGATACAACACTGGTTCATCCCTTTGGGTGCATTTTTATGCTTAAATAATCCATAAGACTGGACTGAAAATGAATAAAAAGCAGCCAATCTCCCAAGAAAAGCTTTGAAAGACCTTTAGAAAGCATGGAGAACTATTGCTCAAGACCACTTTAAGAAAATTAGAAGAAAATCTGTCTCCTTGAAAGCAAAATGTGAAGAAATAACGGATGGCTTAATACTTTTGCCCAATATTATATTGAACTCAGCTAAGAATAAAATCAGCTAGTTGTGTTTTCCCATTGGTTTATAATGAGGCATGTTAAAGAGACAGCACACTCTCGAGGCTTTGGACTTTCTGCTGCACCCATCACTTCCTCTAAACCTTCTTCCTTCAGTGCATTTCTATTCATGACAGGTTCATCTTCTGAAAACAGCATAAAACATGCTCATGCTCTTCATGCATGCAAATTTCAGTACATGGGTCTGTGCATGTCTGTGAATGTAAACTATACTTTTTACTTTGTAGTGTTTGCACTTATAAACTATAGCCACAAGGACACACATTAGTAGGCACAGCATAAACCACGCACAGTGCTACATTTAAAAAGCAGAAAACAAAACAGAAAATAGTAAAAATACCAACTTCCTAATATATTGCACTTTCAAGGACACACGTACATCAGAGCTGTGTGTTTAGATGATACTTTTCTTTTTATTAATAGTTATGTGTATTTTGTCATAACGGTTGATTGCTGGCGCACACACCCACAGCTGTTCAGGCATTCCTACATTTGTCTTTTTACATGCTCCTCTGTTGGGTAGTGTCTAAAAAAAGGCTTCAGGGCTGTAATGCATGTATGAATGTAAAAGATAAATAAATAAAATAAAACAGCTAAAGTCTGATTGGGAAAAAAAAAAAAAAGCCTAATCTTAAAAGTAGAAAAACAACTGATGCAGGGAATGAGAGAAGATTCAGAGAAGCAGCAGCAGAAATTATAGAATGTGTTTAGCATTGTTGGTGTTCTAACTTATTCTTGATAATTTAATAAGAGAATAAATGAAAAGATATAAAAGAGAATTTCAAAGGATAAAGGGGAAAAAATGTGTTACAGGCAGAACAGTGGCTTAACAATTTATTTCAAACACCTGTAAACTGTGGGATTGATTGTTCAAGGATCTCTCGGGTCTTTGATAGAGTTACAACCTGTCCAGAGGGTATACCTGCTGGGTGGATCTCAGCACTTGTCTGCTAATCCAATCACATGACGGATTTTAAATTGCTCTTTTGCTCACAGCACCATAACTATTTTTATCCTTGCGGAGTCTTAGAATATTTACTGAGCATCTCATCAATCACTGAAAACAATCATTTATAACAACTACAAATTGCAACAATGTGGATGTTCTTTTAACAGTTAAACTGCTTTCTGGAGAGGGAAAAATGAAGTCTCATCAGGTGAGAATTGTATGGCAAGCTGTTCAAATTACTGCCTTTCTCTTTCTTTGTTGCTATGGTTATGGAGCATAACAAAAGATGAGTGCGGCAGGCAACCAGTTAACATCTTGATGCATGTGCATGGTAATAAACAGTTATGTCAATTTTGTCATGTGATTGACATTTTCACAGGTCTCCTCTCTTCGTTGCTTGGTTTTTATAGTGCCACACAACACCATCATTTAAAGTAGCCTATATTTGAAACACAGGTTGGGATTTAAATACACTCAAGGATCCTTATTATTCACATAATGGTGGCCCACACAGAGTCAAGCGGTGATGAGACTTGGTCTGAAACCAGAGTTCACTCACTAAAAAGTGTATTGGAGCTTGCCATTTTCTTGTCTGCTGAGACTTTCAATTTTAAAAATTGAGAGAAAATACACCAGAAAATCAGATAATTGCAATCTAAACAAAAAAGTCCAATGTAGTCAATGTATTACCAGATATTGCAGTTTCAGTACTGTGGTATTTAGTGATAATACAGACATGAAGATTTGTTTATGGCTCACACATTGAACTTAAAGGACACCTATCATGCAAAATCCACTTTTTTAGCCCTTAAATACATTTTGTTGTGTACTTCCAGTGTGTAGCAGTGCAGGAAATTTAAATGCATTCTGTCCCGGTGCTGCGTAGATATCTTTATATTCTTTTTGGGTCATATTTTTCAGGCTGTTCAGTTTTCTCTGTTCCCTGTTACAGTTTCTCATGTTCACAGGAGGAACATGAGAAACTGTAAAAGCAGGAACTGCTAAACAAGGGCATGCTAACCAATCTCCTGAATCCGCCATTTTTTTTCTCGCAGCAATTTTGTAGTCCGGGTTAGTTATGCCAAAGTTGCACGTAGGTAATTCAAAATGTTGTTGGCTGTATTAACCCACACAATTCCTTACATCGCCCCCCCCCCCGGTATCGGAGCCTCTTCGAAGTGCCTGGTTAAATTTTATATTTCTGGGAAATGTACCTATATCAGAGGGAAAATCCTCCGTGTTTGCGCTAAGCACTTCAAGGACGAGTGCTTCAGCAAGCTCGGCCAGTATAAAGAGGGATTTGCCGAAAAACATCTGATTGAGGGGTCAGTTACTTCTCTCTATAGAAACCACGGCACAGCAAAGCGGTAAGCTCCAAATAACGCTAAAATGGCAACAAACTTTATTTTAGACATGAATTTTGTGTGTTGATATGACGTCCTGGCCATTGTTTTGATAGTAGTAGCATTGAGCCTTCTGCTGTTAGCGCTGTGTGCTAGCTTTTAGCTCCTTGAGGATAAAACTGTACTGCATGTTTTGACTTTTTGTTTGCCGTGTTTGTCTTGGATTCAGTGACGGTCTTGATGCTGCCGTTAGCTAACTCCTATGTCCAGGCTTTGTTTACTTCATTCATATTGCGAATAAAAAGTTTCTCTGCCGGTAGCTAATCGCGTCGCTGCTATAAAACTACAAAAATGGCTGAACGGGTTGGAGTTGAACGCTCTGCGAATTGGAGGGGGCGGGGCATGAAATGTCTCATTCACATTTAAAGAGACCGCACTTAAAACAGGTTGCTCTGAGACAGGTGTCAGAAAAGGGGTCAAAGCGGGGTCTGCGGAGCTGCAATAACGAGGAATTCAGACCAAAGCATTGAAGTTCTACTTTATATAGACCACAAGTGAATGATTTATATATGAAAGGGAAGGATTTAAAAGCATGATACGTGTCCTTTAATGCTGAAGAAACAAATTACTTGATAGCATTGATGCAAAATACTTGAAATTCAATATTGCTGTGAAGGAGTCATTGATTTTTTTTTCCCCCAGCGTTGCCTATAAAAATGTGAGGATATTAAGACAGCCACCGCTGTAATTATCCATGTGTATTATATATCTTCATATTACCTAATGACCTCTATGATTCATAGCCCAAGTGAGAAGCAAAAAATCAATACATGAGCAATATAACAATGTTTTGTTTTTAATGTCACACACTTTAACCAGCATGACCACTGTAGCATTACCTACAGGTTCCAGTGATATTTTCAAGATAATGTTTTAATTGAATATTCAAGCAAAATACTTCTGTGAGCTTAACATTTAAAGTAATACATTACTAATTGTTCTAAAATGTTCTTTATAAAACATTGCTACAGTGTTGCATAGAAGAACATTGTTAATGAAAAACATTTTTCAGGATGCTAAAATGACACAATGTACCTTGCGATGTAGAGGAATGCTTAGAGGAATATACAGTACACCTTGTCAATTTAGGATTTAGTCCAAAATGGTAAATTTGACGTTTGGCATGCTTTGGTTAGCACTGTTACTGCACAGCAAGAAGTTTCTGAGGTAGAATCCACTCACCAGCTGGGGCCGGGTTTGTGTGTTCTCCCTGTGTGGGTTCTCTCTTGGTTAGGTTAATGAGTGATTCTGAATTGGCTGTAGATGTGAATCTGAGCGTGAATGATTGGCCGTCTCTCTCTGTGTTTGCTGCCGCTTGTCAAAGTCAGCTAGGATAGGTTCCATTCATTTAAAAAAAAAAACAAAAAAAAAAAACAACTTAAAATTGTTTTTTAAATGTTGGGTCATTATATTCCAACACTGAATGTTTTTAGAACAAACATGTTCTTACTGGGCTAACCCCTCTCCTTTTAAGGGGCTTCTGATTGGCTGCACTTTGCAAACAAAAGGTTTGAACAGCAGATGGATGGAGCTAATCTGCTCATAGCCCAAGCTATTTTTAAAAATGAGTGTTTAGCGCAGTGTGAAGCCTATGATTATCTCATTATTTGAAATGTAACACTGTTTAATACAGTACAAACATCTAACAAAGTAATAGTATGAAAGAAATAAGCAAAGCCACACTAGGTCAACTTCAAAAGTATTCCTATT
This sequence comes from Pterophyllum scalare, assembly GCA_024447675.2. Taxonomy (NCBI): domain Eukaryota; kingdom Metazoa; phylum Chordata; class Actinopteri; order Cichliformes; family Cichlidae; genus Pterophyllum; species Pterophyllum scalare. Next base: position 10,764 of record JAMQGT020008444.1, read on the forward strand.
TTCTTTTCTTTTGTATTTTTGTGGGCTGTAATACAAAGAAAAATTGTGAAACGGCAGGAGGTGAGACACAAGAGGCACATTTTCATAAGACATCCATATGCCAGTGCTCTTGCACAATAAGACATACAATCACACTTTACACCCACAAGTTCTCTTTCCACAGCTTTGCCAACCCTCACTACACTGTTGTCTCTGCCTGACGTATTGATTAGTAACAAAGGCCAACAGCCAACACCAATTACCACGTTCTTATCTAATGCTTGTCATACAGATAAACAGGTAGCAGATCCAGAATCCTACTCCAGCAGTTCATGCATCAATTGAGAAACCTTGGTGTGAATATCTACTCAACATTGCTAAAAACTGTGTGAATAGCAAAACAAATGATATACTGTATTTTGTTGAAAGTCCTTCTAGCTGCAGTCCTGAACAATTTTTTTTTTATCCCATTTATACCAAGAACTCAGGCTGTTTTCTTCACTTTGTTTTTGGTTTGTGTGTGTACACACATTTTGTGTGTGTATGTGCATGAGTATGTGTCCTTTCAGAGACCTGAATGCCCTCTTCAGTGATGAGGTGTTTCCGCCAGGCTAGCTTTTATGACTCTCATTAACAAGAGGGAATATATCCACCACCTCATGCATAAAAAGAGAAATGGCCAGTCAGGTGTGCACTTCAGCATAACGTATTTTAAAAATTACATTTACGAGCAGTTAGAAAGAAGTCTGTGATTATGTTTCAAATGTGGGATTTGACCATCGCACAATGGGGAAAGTGGCCGATTGGTTAGACTGAGGTAGAGGAGGAGATGTTCTGATGGTGGTCATAGTGGTGATGTGAGAGGTGAGGTTCAGTGAGAAAGACAAATGTGACCTGGGGTGTTGTCACAATAGCAGGAGGCATTTATAGGAGCAGGATGGTGTGTGCGTTCTGAGTGTTAGTCTCTTAATGTGCTACTTCTCTCCTTAGGCATTCAGAATGCTGCAAAAAGATAAACATTGGTATATGTAAAAAGGAGCAATTCAATAAGCTTAAGTTAACCCGAGGCTACGTTTTTCACCATAATTTAATTAGCCTAAGCTCTTCCCCCCCCCCATCATGAGTTACACACCACAGTGTGCTTAGCTGATCAATATAAGATATATATCGCCCCTTTGTGGATGTCTGCTATTACTGCAGTCAGATACAGTCAGTAGACATACAAACATACAGTACTTTATTTTGTAGACTCCTGTTATACATAATACATTTAGGCAGCAAGCAGTACTTTACAGATTGATTTGCAGTGATTCATCTTATGACTCTGTGTGTGTGTGTGTGTGTGTGTGTGTGTGTGTGTGTGTGCCATCACACCAAAACCTGGTCCTGAAGACTCGTAGCAGGAATGTTGTGTTTTGTTTGTGTATCTGTCTGTGGACAGATCTTTTCAAAGTTAAAGCACAAACTATTCAAAACAGTCACAAAACTTATATTATATATATGCAGTAGCTGAGCGCAAAATGAAGCTCAGGTCTTTAAAAGAAATTCACTTCAGTTTAATTCAATTCAATTTTATTTTTTATATAGTGCCGAATCACATCAACAGTCACCTCAGTAGTCCAGCCTACAAGTAATATGTCGCTGGGTGGCAAAAAACTACAACTTTCATCTGGGCTAAATAGGCTTTTCTCTTCAGGTGTAAGGGTGCCAGTAAACATGTTCTTTGTCGGTTTGTTTTGAATGTGACATTTGTAGTTCATTTGTAGTTGTAAGGTACGCTGCAGATGTGCTGGCAGAGGTTCACCTAATGCTGCAGCCTTCCGTCACAAGGTGGCGGCATCGCAAGGATTTTGCCAAGTGCATCTTGGTGTTGCTTGGTCTGTGCCAAGCTGAAGATGCAGGACAGTGATGTGAGACGGCTTTATAGAGTACTGGTTAAATCTGCCAGGAATGAGTTCTGGTGTAAATGCTTTCAAGAATTTGCGAGTGTACATGTTTGTTGCTGTTGGTGTGAGTGACCAGTGTCTGCTGACAGTGCTAAATATTGCCATGTTCTCACATGTCCAGTGAGATATGATTATTATTTGGTGGGTTTGGATTGGTATTAATTTGTTCCTCTGTTTGTTAAGACCCACTGTTGTTCTGTTATTCTGTCCTGTGTGGCAACTAATTTCTCGGGCTGCAAAATAAATGCATGAACTAATTTTTCAGCATCAGTCTGAGAGAGGATGTTTCTCAGTTTAGTAATACTGCACACGTGAAAGAAGACGGCCCATTATATTTAATATGTGCACTGAAGGACATATCTTGATTAAAAATGACTCTAAGATTTCTCATACTTTACTGTTAGTGGAGGCCAGTGTAATGCCATCCAGAGTAAATACCTGGTTAGATGGCATATTCCCAAGGATTTTAGGGCCAAGCACAATAACCTCAGTTTTGTCTTTAAGGCATGTTTGTAGTTTAACTAACAGATTTGTGTTATTTGGCTTCACGGATAGATAAAGCTGGGTATCATCAGCATAACAATGAAAATGTATACAATGTTTTCTATTAATATTGCCTATGAGAAGCATGTATGGTCTTAATAAAACTGGTCCCAGCAAAGAACCCTGTGGAACTCGGTAATTAATCTTACTGTGTGAAGAAGACTCCTCATTTACGTGAACAAATTGGAGTCTATTAGATAAATACTGTATGATTCACACCATTGCAGCATGATTCTTTTAAAAATATTATTTTCTTTTATAATATTTCGATCTGTGACACAGAGCACCATGCTGAGGTCCAACAGGACAAACATGGAAAAGAGTCCTCTGTCAGAGGCCATACTGTAAGAAGGTCGTTAGCAGCCATCACTAGTGATGTGTCTGCACTATTATGGACTCTAAATCCTGACCAACACGTCTCAGATAAATCCTTCCTTTGCAAATGATTAGTTAACTGTTTGACAACTACTCTTTCAAGATTTTTTTGAAGTAAAAGGAAATTTTGAAACCAGTATATAATTAGCAAAGGCAGCTGTCTCAAGTAAGTGTTTTTTACGCCACAGTCTAATTAGACCTCGTACATGAACTGTAGGCTGCCTACACAGTCACAAGTTGGAAATGCTACCTGTGTTTTCTTTATTCTTTCTTGTGCTGGCTGAACAAACATCATATGTTTCTGGGCCGCACCCACACCTGCACATACTGTAGCTAGAGCTGGTCTAGCTCCTCCCTCCTCACTCTTCTCCCCTGCTGATGCGTAATAGGAACCGAGGCATCCCCTAATGTGGCGTACTGAGATTGGTTTCCTGCTCACAAGCATGAGGACAGAAGACAGAAGAGATGAGAGAGGAAATGAGGAAAGTCCTAATTGGAACGCCTGACTGATATTTGCATGATGTTATGCATTGCATTGTTTCCATGTAAGTAACTGATTGGATACCAGGCCTTCTCAGTCTCATTGGCAGACTTAAGTACAGTAAGTGCTGCACAGGTGTATTAATGTTTCCACATCCCAAGCAGTGGAGCTCCTGTGTTTGTATCTGCTGATTGACTGCTGTTATATACAGGAACACTGAATAGAACTGATCACTCATTAATTCTACTTGGGAGTTCTCTCTTGAACAGTGAAAATGGTCTAATTTATGGAGAAGCAGGTGTACAGGTGTACAGGCACTTAGAATACAGTCCTGAGTGACTGTACATATCTTTCACAGTGTATGCAGTGTGCTGTTTTAAAGGATTTCCTTTTTTGTCCCAAATATTTTCTGGTTTGAACGTCCTCTGAACAAAACATATGGAATCAGTTAATAAAATTACCCCTAAGTGTATTGTATTCATTGTTTGATGTTTCTCTCTACAGCCGAATTCCCAAGAAAGCTTACATGATGTCAGTGTCTTCAGTGGGAGCTTTGGCCCTGAACATTTGTCCTTCATTAGGAAGCAGCTTGTTTTGTTTGTGCTGTCACCCATAGAGACAGGAAGTTAGAAAACAGAGACTGGAAGGAAATAGAAGTTGTGTGTGATACTCTGCAAAAGGGATGCATTCCTCAACCTTTTCTTCCAACGGTCAGAGTTTTCCAAATAAAACACTGAATGTAAGTGAGGAGGGGAAATTTGAGTCGACTCAGCAATAAGCTGGATGATGACTGGGTTCAAGATTCTACTGGGAAATCAGTGAGGACGGAAAGATTATGATTGGTTTGGTTGTTGTAGGACATTTTGTGCTTCACACTGACGTGTCCTCACCTCAGATGACCTTCAGCGACATG